>CAIGRR010252898.1:0-10717 GCA_903798365.1 Fraxinus sp. 1973-6204 | reverse complement strand
TGCTTGGCCTCTTTTAGTATAGGTATATATATATATATATAAACAACGGAGGGAATATTATTTTTTTTGTCATTAAATTTAACTGAATGTCACCTCTATTAGAAAATTAGTTGAATTAAGATTGTTTGGGCTCCATTATTTCAAAAATGCATTTTACTCTCTTATTTTTTTTTACCACAAATTCTCCAATAAAATAATATTATATATAAATTGAAATCTTATTCTTATTTTTTAGCCACACATTTTCAAAAAAATTATTATTTCAAAATATAATTTTATATGAATTTATTTTTAATGAGGTCCAAATAAGGGCTAAATTTTTTGTGGCTTATGTGAGGAAAAAATAATACATTTAGGTAAATTAACCCAGATTCCACTTTTTTCAAAATATATTTTTTACTTTCTTATTTATAATCACATAATTTTTAATAAAATAATATTACAAGAAATATAAAAAAATTCCTTATTTTTTTTAATTACACATTATCCATTAATCTATTATTCTAAAATGTATTTAAAATATTCTAAAATGTATTTTAAAAAAAATGGAGCTCGAACAACTACTTGTAAATGGCGACGAATTCTAGGTTGCCCACCCATGTCGTTCTTAGCTGTAAAAAATAATTTATTAATTCTCTATCATTCAAAAAGGTTAAAACTTCTTCAGCCATTTGCCACTCTAATTGACCAAAACACCCCTCATTTCTTGCATATTGGGCTGGGCCGATAAACTGGAAACCACATATCCGACCGGCGTCAGGTTGTATTAGAATAAAAATTGAACGGTTCGGGTTCCAATTAAATATAAAATTATTCGCGTCGGGTTGGTCGAATTTAGACCCATATAAACCGACCCAACCCAATATCAAATGTAAAACCCTATCAGTAAAAACAACTAGGGTTGTTAAATGTTGATTTATATTTATTTCTCAAATCGTACTACATGGATATCAAAATTCACATAATGGATTACATAATATCACATGACAGTATCATTTGATAGTTTAAAACGCAATCAACTTTTTCATTCAATCTTTTTCCTCCACATCATATACGATAAACGCTTATATACATTTCTTTATGTACAAGTAGCAAAATCCTTATTTCTTGTATGTAGTCATCAAGATAAAAATTTCGATACAAAATCAAAGAAATTCATTTTTGCACGAGAGCTATGTTGTAAATTGGAATACTCTAATGCCAGTTTATTGTGAAACGCAAAAGATATTGGATAACTCCGATATCAATTTGTTGAAAACGATACGAGATTATAGGCACAATATGCAGTAAAGATCACAACTCAGGAGAATAATATAATTTGCAGAGTAATGGACATTTCACTAATATATGGAGAAAATGGGGATAAACAAACCTCCAATAAGGTTAAACAAACGTATGATGAGGTTAACAACTCATAATAGATTAAAACCAACACAACTAAATTGTAGAAAAGAGTATATATATATATATATATATAAAACAATCTAAACCCTAGAAATAGAGTTGTAGATGAAATACAATGCCCAAAAATTTCCTTATATTGATCTCTTCAAATCTCACACAAATTTCAACTTTCAATGGGTTCTCAAATAGAACTTCAACTAATTGTACCTAATTGTACCTATATTGATCTCTTCAAATCTCACACAAATTCCGCACATTCAACCCATAACCGCATTCAAACCATCAATTAAATTAGCAAAATTGTACCTATGTGGAATCTAATGGCAAAAAATGGGTCTGTTACTAGCAACTGAATACAATAATACTGTCAATTTTGGTGGCAATGCGGGTTTACCCATAATACCTAAATTCAACTTAGATGTATTCCTTAAAAAAAGATCCCAAATTAGACTCCAACGGTACATAATTCAAATCTAAATCCACCCGAGTTCTTAAAATATGTTGATTGCTCAAAGATTCTATATAACACTACAAGATATATAAATGGGATTTTCTACGTCCCTTTAACAAAACACGAGTTTCTTCACTAAAATTCAAGACTCTACCTTCAACAATTTACATGTACCCTTTTGAATCAAGAGAACTAAATGAAATAAAATTTCTCTTTGGATCTAGAACGTGTCTCACTGCATCAAGTGTTCTAACTATCCCATCAAACATCTTTATTCTAACCCGACCAATACCAACTACCATATATGTGTATTATTATCAGTCATCACAACACCTTTTGTAACTTCTTCATATGTTGAAAACAAATCTCCAATTATGAGTCATATGAAAAGTGCAAGTTATATAAAAAAGTAAATCCTCGTCAGGTTTGGAATAGTAGTCAGAAATAAGTAAAAGAGTTCCCAATCACTGTTAAAAGTTTCAACAATGGTTTCACTTAAAGTATCTAATTGCTTTCCCTTCTAAAAAGTTGCAACCAAATTTTATCTACTCTACTACTTATAACAATCCTTAATTAAGTGCCTCGAATTCTTATAATAAATCTTGAAGTTACATCTTAATTTGCTCTTTGCACAACCACCAGAAAGAATATGCCCATCTCCATGAAACTTAGTTTGAACAAGATGCTTCATCTTCTCCTTCGAATATAGAACATCATAAACTTCTTCAATTGTGAAATCACTTCTATATAAGATCGTGTATTCAAACAAAAATATGAAGTAGGCAAAAAATAACAAAATCAATTCCATATAAGCAAGCACTGCTCGCCTCCTAATCTGTTACAAAGAAAATCTTGTACTGCAATCCAATAACGAAACATCAAACTTCATAGTTGTCATAACAAAAGATCAAACTAAGCTCTTAACATGATCAAAACCTCGATCTCCCAAAAATTTACAAGCCTTTGGTTTTGATGCCCGTTTGTTGTAAATTGGAATACTCCAATACCAATTTGTTGTGAAACGCGGAAGATACCGGACAATTTTGATACCAATTTGTTGAAGACAACAAGATTATAGGCACAATATGAAGTAAATATTATAAAGTAATATAATTTGCAAAGTAAATAAGATTTCACTAAAATATGGAGAAAGAATTATAATGATTTGTGTTTACAATTTGTCTAACTAATAATGGGGATGAACAAACCTCCAATCAGGTTAAAACAATATATAATGAGGTTAACAACCCATAATGAGATTAAACCAACCCAACTAAATTGTAGAACAGAGTCAAATATATATATGGAACAATCCAAGCCCTAGAAGTAGAGTTGTAGATGAAATAGAATGTCCAAAGACTTCCTTATCTTGATCTCTTCAAATCCAACACAAATTCCAACTCCCAATAGGGACTTCAAATATGATTTCAAAAGTTTTTCAATAGAATTCCTCTTAACGTGTACTTTAAATAGAATTTTCAGTTATCTTCAATAAGGAATTCAAGTCACACCCAAATTCTAACGAGGTCTGCCAGTATTTTGTGCTTTCTTGTTCTTGTTTGTGGACAGTAAAATATTCAGTGAATCAACTATTCCATAGCCTAAAAGTTATTGGGATTCCAGTTGAGTAATTGTTGGTTATTGGCAGGAGCAGATTTTATCGGTAAAAAAATTTCCAACCAGCTGCTCGTTTGTGGCGTATAACAGTCCAGTCAAAGTGTATTAAATTTTGTTAGGTAAGTAAGTTTTTTTATTGAAAATTCTATTTTATCTTTGGGGTGTCCTTTGCTTGGTATGACCACTGCAAATCTGCAATCAGTTCAATATGTGGATTCCATTTGATGTCCTTTTTTGGTTTCTTGTTCTAGTTCTTCTTTAGCATACTGGACAATTATTGCGTGCTTGCTTTTGTAGTATAAAAATCTTTACTAGTCTATGCATGGCCACTTTCCTTTATGAAAAGTGTTGGAAGAAAACGGGTCACTCATGTCGATTGACCCAACCTGATTTGTATAAGATGATTTTTTGGAGGGAGGAATTCAATCTTGAGTTTAAAATTTAACCTCCCATCACCCTCAACCATATATAACTTCCATTATACATCAAACAAAATATATACGTGCAAAAAAATTCGGGTTCCTTCAAAGGGTGAAAAATAGACGAGAGCGGAGGCTTGATTTATGGAAATATAACATATCAAATTGGGTTCTTGGATTGTAACTATCAAATTCCTTCATTTGTGGTCGAGTTTTTGACCAAGGAGTGAGTAGAAGACGGTGTGAAAAGCAAGCAATCAAAAAGCAAGTAATTTAACCTCATTTTGAGATTTTTCAAGTAAGTATTACAATTTAAAATTCAATTAAAAGCATGCAAGCATGTTTTAAATTGGTATCAGAGCCTAAGTAGGTTGTCTTCTTGCTTAAATACATTCTGAAAATGGTTTAGAATAATCGAGATGCACGAATTTCGTGTCATTAATGGCAATTTTTGATATCATCCATATAAATTAATGAAATATATACCATATGTTCATGATATTATGTAGAACATATCTGAAAAATTTCACTTCATTTGGATTTATCTTTTGAGAGAGAAATTGAACCATAATTGAGAAAATTGAAACTTCATCACATTATAACTTCTCGCACGTTAAGTTTCGTGCTGCCCATTTAGTATGGATGGATAGATCTTTTCAAAACATTTCCAACGGTATAAAGAACATTAATTTTGGCTAAGAATTGAACAAGTTATGAGCTTNAAATTGAAACTTCATCACATTATAACTTCTCGCACGTTAAGTTTCGTGCTGCCCATTTAGTATGGATGGATAGATCTTTTCAAAACATTTCCAACGGTATAAAGAACATTAATTTTGGCTAAGAATTGAACAAGTTATGAGCTTCCAAAATTTTGATAGAAATCTAAAAAAAAAAAAAAAACAAAAAAAAAAAAAAAAAATTACCCATTTTGAAGATGAACAGTGATGATGAACAGCAAAAAAAAAAAAAATGTTACATGGAGGTGGTGCAATTTTGAAAATTGCATGTTGGTCCCCAAACTATTTTTTGAATGTTGATTATTCGAAATGCAATTTAGAAAATTGCATGTTGGTCCCAAAACTATTTTTTGATTGTTGATTATTCCAAATGTCCAAATGCAATTTGAAGAATTGCAAGTTAGTCCCAAAACTATTTTTGTATGTTGTTTATTACAATACCAATTCGAAAAGTTGTAAATTGGTCACTCAAATATTCTTCTGTTTTCTTTATATAATCAAATATTTTTTTTTATTTATTATTGAAACAAATTTATAAAAGACATTAAAAATATTTTTTATTTGATTAAATTCTGAAAATGTTTTTATAAAATCAAAAATAATTATTAAGTTGTATTTGACTAATGATAGTTATTTTTTGAAGTACTCTCATTTTTTTAAATGAAAAATGCTCCGAAACTGTTTGAAATACCATATTTTTAATATACCTTCAAGAGTGGTATTGATCTTGATTAGGTTATGTGATCCATTATGACTAGTTTTTCAATTTTTGTGCTTAATCAGATATGACTGGATCAACGTGAACTTTTAGCATCCTTAGAGGAGAAGCCAGTAGAGTACGGGCTATGGAACGTGTTGAAGAATTACGTATTTATTGAAACTGTAAAATGGATCCACGACATAACCTAATACAACACATAAAATATCTCGAAACAATGCGTCGAGAAGTGATGCATTTGGGACAGCATATATGTGAGGTAGAGAATATGTATCATCTAATGAGGACACTTCCTAAACATTGGCATGATATTACTATTGAAGTTCTGAATAATTCATCACCTCTTTGCTACAACTATCTGATTAGGATTTTGATTAGGAAATGCAATTCGGAAAATGTTAATTTTAAAATTGATTTAGATATGTATGGTTAGTTCAAAATGCAGAGCTATATGTATGTGAAATTTTAATTTTTCTTCATGCTTAGTAGTTGTTTAAAAAAGTTTAATATGATCGCATGCATATATTTGAAATTTTGAGATTTATATGCCCATGTTTGAGCCAAATTAAAATTTTATTCTCATTTTTCTACTTATTTTTAACCATACACCCTTCAATAAAATAATATTTTCCATCATAACAATAACTTTTCCTTCTTTTTCAACCACACATTCTCCATCAATCTAATATTTCAGAATACATTCTTCCAAAATAATGTGGTTCAAACACACCTATATATGTTTCATATTTATCACATATAGTCAAAATATTTTACTCATTTAGTACATGATTAATTGTTTAATTTAGTGGGAGTTCTAAAGTTAGAATATTTTAGGTAATTCTGACCTAAAACCTATGATGTTGCACTATGAAATTAATTTTATAATAATGTAACATTAGGGTAATGGACGATGATTGGGAACTTAGTGAACTTTCAACTCCATGTCTAGTGTGAAATTATCATAAAACTTAATTTGCACGAGCACAAAATGATATGTGTGCATAAATGGACATTTATATGATTGTGCCTAAAATTTTTACAGACCATGGCATCTAAGAATATCATAGCTGGCCTTAATAAAGGCGACAAATTCAATGGCGATAATTATAACACCGGGCCCATAAAATATGGTAAGTACTGAAGGAACAGGATTACCTTGAGAGCATGAACCACGTGATGGAAGACCCAGGGGTAGGTCAAACTGCTCAATAGAGAAGGGATCAAGAAACTTACTAAACATGGAAAAAGAAAGATTCCATTACTCGTGCAATTTTAGTAAATTCCGTGGTGAACGATCTCATTCATGAATGTGAGCAGTTCCGACTGCTCATGACATCTAGACATATTTGAAAGAGAAATATGGTGGTACTAGTGTGACTAGACCCAGACAATTGACTATCAAGTTTGATACTTACAAGAAACTTCAAAATCACATCACATGGCATGTGAGGATCATGTCTACTATAATTAGGGAGTTGAAGTCGGCTGGTCACATACTCTCTGATGAGCAAGTTCAGGCTTTGATATGCTCCTTTTTTTTATAATTGGGAACATTTGAAAGTCAAACTAACTCAAAATGATAGCATCAAAACATTTGCTGATGTTGCCCGCCATGTGGAACTAGAGGATGAGCACTTTGGTGCGGCTAAATCTCTGGGACATGCTTTTGTGGCTGAATCTAGTTCTGGAAAAGCTTCAGGTTTTAAGTGTAAGAAGAACTGGTTCAAATGTGGGAGAGGAAAAGGAAAAGAAATGGGATAGGGACCAATAAAGATCAAACTTAAGTGCAAACTAAAATGATTTGGAAAGAAGAAAGATAAGAGTCAGCTGAAATGCTTCAAGTGTCAGGTGTTGGGTCACTTTGCTCAGAAATGCCCTGAGCCAAAGAAGGTAGTTCTTATAAATTCTTCTTATAATGTTGTTTATGTTTCAAGCACTGTTATGCTAACTTAGAATTATCCTATGTGGATTGTAGACTCAGGAACAACAGACCATTTAACCAGGGCTCGAGAAGCATTTGTGGAGTTCCGTTGATTTCCAGTTGGTACAAAGTGGATATACGTTAGCAACAATGATAGAGTGGAGGTGAAAGGGATCAGTATATACAAGTTACATTTGTGTGGTGACCATACTATTCACCTTCATGATGTCCTGTTTGCACCAGGGATAAAAAGGAATTTAATTTCCGTTGTTGTTATTTTAGATTAGGTTTCAGTTTGAACTTTTGTAGTAACTCTATTCGTATAAACAATGATAATGTATTTTATGGATCTGGACATGTAGAAGGTAGTTTCGTAGTGTTGGATTGTGATCCTAACACTTATAACTATTATGTTGATCGATGTTCTTCTATGAACGTATCTTCTTCTTTTTCTTCTAACTACTTGAATGTTGATACATCTGTATGGCATGCTAGGTTAGGACATATAAGGCAAGAGAGAATGAATATGTTAGTTAAAGAATGCTTGCTAAATTCAATATCTAACATTTCGTTAACTACTTGTGAACATTGCCTAATCGAAAAAACAACATGAAAACCATTCGGAAAAGCCTTAAGAACCGAATTTGCATTGCAGTTAGTCCATTCAGATATATGTGACCCTATGAATGTGAGGGCAAAACATGGAGCCTCTAAGTTTATTACTTTTATAGACGATTTCACGCAGTATAGTTATGTCTATTTGATTTCTTATAAGTTTGAGGCATTAAAATGCTTTAGACGATATTTAAATGTGGTAGAAAATCAAATAGATAGAAAGGTGAAAGCCTTGAGAACTGATCGAGGGCGTGAATATTTATCTGAAGAGTTTAAAGAACTATGTAACGATAATGGAATCATTTGACAGTTATCTATTCCCTATACACCTCAGCAAAATGGTGTTGCTGAGAAGAGAAATAGAACGTTACTAGAAATGGTAAGTTCATGATGGTGCAGGGTAACTTACCTATTTCTTATTGGAGAGATGCTTTGTTAATTGTGACATATATTCTGAATAGAGTTCCCTTTAAATCGATACCTACCACATTATATCAGCTTTGGACGGGTAGATCCCATGATTTGAGTTCTCTTAGATCCCGGGGATCAGCTGCCTATATCCATGATTCTTCAAGTAAATTTGAAAAATTGGGTCCGCGAGGCAAGAAGTGTATCTTTATAAGATACTCAAACCAGTCCAAAGAATATGTGTTCATAGGTGAAAATCAAGATGGGACTATAACTGAGATAGAATCATGTGATATGGCTTTTCTTGAAAGTGATTTTTCTAGTAAGGGAGAAACTTTGTATGAATTAGATGATAGAGTTGTACTTAATGGATCAATTGAGGTGCAAGAGGAAGCATTACCACCTGTTGATTGAAGTGGGAGCAATTTACCTCCAAGTGACAGGGTCATATCGAAGCTTTCACTTCGTAAGAGTACTAGAAAAAGTATGTCAAAATGTCATTTCGAAATTGAAGGGCAAGTTTTCCTAGTATTTCCAGAAGATGATGAAGAACCAAAATCATTACGAGAAGCTCTATCATGCCTGGAAAAGGAAAAGTGGAAGAATACAATAGAAGAAGATATGGAGTCTATGAAATTGAATCAAGTCATGGACTTTGTTGATCTTACATCTGGTCGAAAATCCATTGGGAACAAATGGGTTCTCAAAATAAAGCGAAGGGCTAATGGGATTATAGAGATGTATAAGACTCGCTTGGTGGCAAAAGGTTATACTCAATAGGATGGTATAGATTATGAAGAAACCTTTTCACTAGTAATGAGATTTACTTCGATTCGCCTACTCTTAGTTATCATTTCACGGTTAGATTTGGAATTATATCAAATGGACGTGAAGACTACCTTTCTCAATGGTGTTGGTGAGAGGAGGAATAGAGTGTCACTAGAAATGGTGAGGTCCATGATGGCACAGGGTAACTTACCTATTTCTTATTGAGGAGATGCTTTGTTAACTATGACTTATATTTTGAATAGAGTTTCCTCTAAATCGGTACATACTACACCATATCAGCTCTCTTAGGTCCTGGATCAGCTGCTTATATCCATGATTCCTCAAGTAAATTTGAAAAATTAGGTCTACGAGGCAAGAAGTGTATCTTTATAAGATACTCAGACCAGTCCAAAGGATATGTGTTCATAGATAAAATCAAGATGAGACTATAACTGATATAGAATCACGTGATATGATGTTTCATAAGAGTGATTTTTCTAGTAAGGAAGAAATTAAAAATGGAGAACCTTTGTATGAATTAGATAATAGAGTTGTATTTGATGGATTAACTGAGGTGCAAGAGGAAGCATTACCATCTGTTGATCGAAGTAGGAGCAATTTATCTCCAACTCCAAGTGACAATGTCACATCAGAGCTTTCACTTCGTAAGAGTACTAGAAAAAGTATGCCAAAACCTTATTTGAGAATGAAGGAAAAGTTTTCCTAGTATCTCTAAAAGATGATGAAGAACCAAAATCAGTACAAAAAGCTCTATCATGCCCTAAAAAGGAAAAGTTGAAGAATACAATGGAAGAAGAGATGGAGTCTATGAAATTGAATCAAGTTTGGGACTTGGTTGATCTCCCATTTGGTCGTAAGGCCATTGGGAACAAATGGGTTCTCAAAATAAAGCAAAAAGCTGATGAAGCTCATGGGACTATAGAAAGGTATAATGCTCTCTTAGTAGCAAAAGGTTATACTCAATAGGAGGGTATAGATTATGAAAAAACCTTTTCACTAGTAGTGAGATTTACTTCAATTCGCCTACCCTTAGCTATCATGGCACATTTAGATTTAGAATTACATCAAATGGACGTGAAGACTGCCTTTCTCAATAGAGAATTGGATGAAGAAATGTACATGCAACAATCAGTAGGTTTCATTAAAACAGGCTAAGAGTATAAAGTTTGTAAATTGAATAGATCAATCTATGGCCTAAAGCAATCTTCTAGACAGTTGTATTTGAGATTTGAAAAATTTGTTACCTCGTACAATTTTGTCACGATGGACGAAGATCACTGTATATATTTGAAAAAGTCCAATGAGAAATTTATAATTTTATCTCTCTACATAGATAATCTATTACTATTTGGGAATGATAAGGAGTATATTAAAATCATTAAGAAATGTTTGTCCTCAAATTTTGAAATGAATGACATGGATGAAGTAGATTACATATTTAAAATCCATAGAGATCGTTCGAAGATGTTTCTTGCCCAGTCACAATAGCCATATATAAAGAAATTTTTTGAACGTTTCAAAATAGAGAATTGCAATCCCATTGACACTCCTGTATAAAAGGTGAAAGTCTAAGGCTTCGTATGTGTCCTAAAACTCTGGAGGAAAAAGAAGAAATGTCTAGATTTCCATACTCCA
>CAIGRR010252885.1:0-13162 GCA_903798365.1 Fraxinus sp. 1973-6204 | reverse complement strand
TCCAACATCGATTTTACATCATCGCTCAAATTTATTAGGTATCAAAAAACTCCAACACATAACATATGAACTTGTCATTTCTTAAATAGTGAATTCATAATATGGGCTCGCCATGATTGTACTTTTATTAGATAACCATAACATATGAGCTTGTCATACTCCACCTATGAGCTTGTTATAGTTAAAAACAAAAGGCATGTGCATTAATCACAAGGGGTACATGTGGTGAGTAGGACTTTACTGGTAATAGATTCTCAATTGTTCAACATTCCAGGGGTGGGGTTGCACATTCCCGTCCAAATTCTCAATCAAGAAGGTCCTTGGTCTAATGTCACCTGATATACGGTAGGGGCCTTCCTAATTTGGACCCAAGGTGCCTACACCAGGGTCTTTAGAGGACAGAAAAACCCTCCTAAGCACCAGATCGTGTCTTCTGAATGACTTCTTCTTGACCCTGGCATTGTAGTACCTCGTCTCTTTCTTTAATAGGAGGTCAGTTTCATTTGTGAAGTGTCTCTCATTTCTTCAAGGAAGTTGAGCTCGCATCGCCTTATCTCATCAATGGATATTTCGTTAAACTGCAAGCGGTGGGGTGAAGGGAAGCCCACCTCGACTAGGCTCATAGCTTCAGCCTCATATGCCATGGAGAATAGGGTCTCTCCTGTTACGGTTCGACTGGTGGTGCGTATTGCCAACAACACATGGGAAAGCTCATCTACCCATGTCCCTTTGGATGCATCAAACTTTTTCTTCAGGAAATACTTTATAGTTTTGTTGACTGCCTCGACCTGGCCATTTGCCTGAGGTGGTGACGAGAGAAGAAGTGTTTTTTGATGCCCGATTCATCACAAAGGTCTCTAAGCTTTATGTTGCCGAACTGTCGTCCATTGTCTGTAACTATCGAGTGGGAAATTTCGAACCAGCATATGATGTTCTTCCATAAGAACTTAGATGTATGTGCTTCAGTAATTTTAACCAGTGGTTTAGCCTCAACCTCCTTAATGAAGTAATCAATGGCGATGATCGCATAGCTTGCACTCTCTTTTCCTTTCGGCATGGGGCCTATCGGTCGACTTCCCACTTAGTGAACGGCCATGGACTGATACTACAATCAGCTCTTAGGATGGTTGTCTTTGAATGGAGAAGAAGTGTTGACATATGTCGCACCGCTTCACGAACTGTATAGCATATTTCTTTAAAGTTGGCCAGTAATATCGTTACCTCAGCATTTTGTGGGTCAACGTCGGGCCTCCTGTGTGGTTGTCACAAATCTATTCGTGAATTTCTTATAGGACGTAGTCAGCCTCGTCTTCCCCAGTGCATCGTAGGAGAGTGGATGCAAATCATCTTTTGTAAAGTACTTCGTCCTAGAGTACATAGTGGACGGCCCTACGTTTGAGCTTACGGGTCTCCTCCTTGTTCTCTAGCAAGAAATGACACTTGAGGTAAGTTATGATGGGTTGTATCCATTGTGGGGTTTCTCTGACCCACATCACCTCTTCCACATTGGCTGTAGATGGCCGGGAAGGTATTCTACTGGTACAATTTTGAGCAATTCCGAGTCTTTATTGCTAGCTAATTTTGATAAGGCGTCTACGTGCAAGTTCTCCGCTCTCAGGATTTGAGTTAGCTCAAATTTTTCAAAATATGGGATTAGTTCCATAACATTTTTCAGGTACGCTGCCATGCCTTTATCCTTGGCTAAAAAACTGCCATTGATCGGGCTTACAACTAGCTAGGAGTCACTCCGAACTGCCAAGCTTTTGACCTGCATTTCTTTGACTAACATGAGGCCTACTAGAAGTGCCTCATATTCAGCTACATTGTTGGAGGTTTTAAAGCCGAACCTCACTGTACAATTAAGCTTGTGGCCTTCTAGGCTTTCTAGCAGTACGCTAGTTCCTGATCCAGTTTCTTCGACGGACCCGTCTATAAATAATTTCTAGTTGGGGGGTCTGCCAGTTCCATTGTCACATTGATATCCATCACTTCTGTGAATTCGGCTACGAAATCTACCACTGCCTGCCCCTTTATTGAGGTTCTTAGCTGGTAGAGATATCAAATTCACTTAGTTCCACAGCCCACTTCATCTGTCTTCCTGACGTGTCTGGCTTTTGGAGCACTTGTTTAAAGGAGAGGCTCGTTAGAACACGTATACTATGGTCCTGAAAGTAGGGCCTCAACTTTTTTGAAGTAATCATAAGGGACAATGCGAGCTTCTCTATGTTAGTGTAATGTGTTTCGGCTGGTAGAAAGGGCCTTGCTCACATAGTAGACAGGTAGTTGAGTGCTACCCGCTTTCTATATCAGCACTAAACTTACGGCATCGGTACTTACGATCGATATAGTAGCAATGTTTCTCCTTCCTTGGGCTTTGAAAGGAGGGGACTTGTTCCCAAGTGCTTTTTCAGCCTATGGAACACTTTCTCGCATTCTTCATTCCATTGGAACTTTTTTCCCTATTTTAAAACTTTAAAGAAAGGAATGCATCTATCCGTAGTTTTGAAGATGAACTGATTTAGTGCTGCGAGGTACCTTATCAAGTATTGCACATCCTTTGGTTTACTGGGGGATTTCATACCGAGCAAGACTTTAATTTCTCAGGATTTGCCTCAATGCGTGGCTGGTTAACCATGTATCCCAAGAGTTTTCCAGAAGCGAAGCCAAAGGCGCATTTCAATGGATTCAGCTTCATACGGTATTCCATCTAAATCTTAAAGGTGGCTCACAAGTTTTCAATGTGGTCTACCGACCAAAGGCTCTTTACATGCATGTTATCAACGTATGCCTCCATCGTTTTGCATATAAGGTCGGAAAATATTTTATTGACCAACCGTTGGCAGGTTTCGCAAGAGATTTCCAGACCAAATGGCATAACTTTGTAGTAGTAAAGGCCTCAGTCAGTGATGAATGAGGTGTTTTCCTCGTCTTTTGGGTACATGGAGATCTAGTTGTATCCTGAATACGCATCCATGAAACTCAAGAGCTCGTGGCCTTCAGTGGAATCAACTAGCTGGTCGGTCTTTGGGAATGAGAAACTGTCATTTGGGCAAGCTTGGTTGAGGTTGGAAAAATCTATGCAGATCCTCCACTTGTCATTGGCTTTCGGTTGGATATCTACTTTGGATACATTGCCTCTTCGATAAATCCATTAGATATGAGTTTTTGTACCTCCTAATTTAATGCTATATACCATTCTGGGTTCAGGGCTCTTTTTTTTTTGCCTGTACATGGTGAATTTTTTGTCCAAATTAAGTCAATGGCAACTAACTCTGGGATCAATACCTACCATATCTTTGTGCTTCCACGTAAATATATTCAATTTGTCGAGTAGAAAGTCCTTAAGCCTAGTTTTTTCTTCTGATTCGAGCTCCTTCCCTATTTGTAATACTTTCGTGGGGTCACGCAAGTTTATAGGGAAAGGTTCCAGCTCTTCCACTGGGGTTGCCTGTGAGTTTAGTCCTGTGACCCTGAGATCTAAGTCCACTTCGATGAGCCCTTCTTCAGAGGTATCCATCATGTTGACGTCTCTCCCTTGTTTAGAGGTAAGACCTTCTTCAGGTGCGTCAATCATTTCGGTATCCATCAGGACCATGATTACGTTGCATGGTTCGAATTTTCTTAAAGAGCTGAGGTAATACTTCCTTGATCCCATTTGATCTCCCCGTACTTTGGCAACTCCCTCCTTGGTGGGAAACTTCATGTATAGAAGATGTATGGAAGTTACAGCCTCGAGTTCTTTCAAGATAGGTTACCCTAATACTCCGTGGTAGGTAGATAGGTGGTCTACGATTAGGAACTCCGTGACATGATGAGCCTTAAATGGGGACTCCTCCATTTCTATTGCCAATGTAATCCTTCTTCTAGGAATGATGTTATCGTCGATAAATTCGTATAAAGGGGTGGTTATGAGGGTGAGCTTGTGGTCTACCATCATCTTGTCGAAGGTGGTTCCGAATAGGATATTAACTGAACTCCCATTGTCCACTAACATGCGCTTCAGTCCATTCCTGGCTACGACGCTCGTACTGCCAGTGCATCACAATGGGGATAATGAACTCCCACGGTGTCTGTCGAGGAAAAAGTGATTAGTGGTGTGCTCCCAAATCTGTGACCGGTGCTATTGATCAAGTAGCTCACCATGGAAGGGTCATTCGCTTCTCTCGCGTAATTCCTCATGGCGTTCTTAGGATTTTCTCCTATATATGGACCAACTATAATGGTTTCAATTTCTCTGATGGGTGTGTTGTCAATGTTTACTGGAGGTTCCCTCCTGGGCCTCTGTCTCCTCGCCCAGTTTCTGTCTTCCTCGTTCTTCCACCGAGGTGATTTGTTCCTCCGGTACCGCATTGCCTCGTTATGTCTAGGCTCCATCTTTTGCCTAGGTTGGGGGGGCACTTCTTTGTGTTTGACGGGTATTTCTACCCTCAACATGGGGACCGATGGGCTCCCCGTGATATGGCCTGGCTAGGCAATTCTCAGTACTGTGGCTGTTAGTTTGGTGGTACGTGCAGTATTGTCGATCTCGAGGTTTCCTATTTCTACCTCTGCCTCCGGATAAGATCGACTGCCTTTGAGCGTCTAGTCCAACTTTTTCGTAAACCAAAGAGGGCATTGCGTTTAACGTGGCTGTAGCCAACGTTTGGCCTGAGGTGGGGGCTATTGCATGTCCTGCTTGGGTCCACTGTTGGTCTACCAAGTAGGATACAATCAGCTCTTCATTGACGATCTCACTTCTCATCATTTCCACCAAAGCATCGTAGGAAGTGGGGTTCCTGTTTCTCACGTCCCTCCAGAATAGGGTATTTAGGCAGAAATGGCCTCCCTATCCATAACTTGCTCACAATAGGTCATTTCGTCTGTGAACCGAGCCAAGTAACTTTTCAGGGTTTTCCCTACTTGCTGCATCATGTCATATAGCCTCTGGATGGGGGCTTTCCCTTCTTTACTTGACAGGTACTGGTTTAAGAATGTCTTTTTAAGGTCTGACCAACTTCTGATGCTGCCCATCGGAATATGGATGTACCAAATTTCTGCAGCCCCTGTTAGCATGAGATGAAAAGCTTTGCATTTTAACGCTGGTGAGGCTCCTCGAAGAGACATGTGGGTCTTATAATTATTGAGACGCTTCGCTCGATCATCTTTTCCCTTGTATTTAGGTATCTTTGGTGGTACAAAGTAACTTGGAACCGGGACGTTTCTCAATTCTTAGGAGAATGGCAATCTTTCATCTTCATCCAGCTCAAATGATCTATAGGGGCTATCAGAATAATTTTCCTCTACTTGATAACGAGGGAGTTGTGATGTTCCTGCTTGATTTCTCATGTTTGCATCGTCTCTCTTCTCTCGTCTATTTCTAGACGGAGGTGGTATTCCCTGAGGCTTATATCCTTGGTATTGTTCCTGCCCCCTTCGAGTAGGGGGAGGCTGATGAGACCTATTTCTAGGCCTATAAGGTCCAATTCAATCAAAGACATTGTTGGACCTTTAAGGTTCATGCTCTTGGGTATATTCGGGGGAAGAAGTTTCCCTCCAGTAGTACATCATCGTCGGGTCAGCTCGTAACATAGTTGGTGGAAGTATCTACTTCCACCTCCCTTTTCGCTGGGTTGTCGTTCACGCCATGCATTTAGGGATATGCTGTTGTGTCATTCTCCTCACCCTCTTGGGGAAACATCCTATGTCGAAACACCTATGATCTAGCCTACTGGTGCATTTGCATGAGTAGCTGCTGCATGACAGCGTTCTACTGGGCCATGTTTTTCATATTTACGGTCATTTTCCCTACTTTCCTTGCTAGGCGTGCTGTGGTACCACCTCGCCTGTGTTGGTGGTGGGGGCGACACATATTCACATTCGTGCGGATGACCTCTTCTTCAGAGGCCTCTTGCTGCCTGTTTTCGCCATGGATTTCTTGGTAACTAGAACTCATTGCGAGTATTTGGCTAGAGGAGTTTTTAAGATGCTCATTCACGAGGATTCTTCTTCAAGAACCGAACCTTTCTTCAAGGCTCTTTTTCTAGATGGTTTTTATCATAAGGAAGTTCGCAGTTATGGTATCAAAGTTTTCCATAGACGATGCCAATTTGTTGACCCCAAAAATGTACCAATGACGTGGCCACAGATGCCAAAGCCTCTTACGTCCATGTAGGTTGAATCACAATACACTTGGACAGGTCGTTAAGTTGAACTGGCAAACCAACAAGAGGGACAATTTAAGGTGTGGAGGAGCTTGTAACGTGAGACTCTAATTAATAAAGGGAGGGTTGGCTTCGATAAGAAATGTGAAAGATATCGACGGTAGGAAGAGAGGATTCAAGAGTTTAAACTTGCATTACACTCTAATGGTGCTAAGTGTGAGTTTTTATACTTGGGTAAGACAAACTAGGTCCGTCCGATGATAAGGCACGTGGCCTTGTCGAATCAATTGGGACTTATGGTGAACGTCAATCAAGGCATTAAAAGCTAAGATCTTTTCATATTTTAGTCCCAGTCCTTGCAAGTGGGACATGGTCGTTTAGGTATGCTTGGACGGCGTGGCAGTGAGTTGTCTTGTTAATCATTTCACCACGAGATCTATTTAAGGATCTCGCCATTTGCCTCGTCCAGACCAGCTTGCTCTGTGCATCTATCCTAGCGGTGGTAAAAAAGCTCGTCGGCTCGGGCTCGGCCCGTAAAAAGCCCGAGCCGGGTCCGGCTCGGGCTCGGTTACACCGAACCAAGGCTCGGACCGAACCCCATTTTGGGGCATCAGCCCGAGCCCGGACGAGAGCAGGCCAATTAAAAAAAAAATTAATTTTTTTTTTATGGCATATTTCCAACAGGCAGCTTAATTTCAGCTGCCTGCTTTTAAAATTTTTATTAAAAAAAAAATTCAAAAAAATCGAGCCGGCTCGGCTCGGCCCGCAAAGGCTCGAGCGGAAAGTTCGGGCCGAACCTCAATTTTTTTGGCCGGGCTCGGCTCGGCTTGGGCCAAAAAAAGCTCGGCCTAAAAAAGCTCGGGCTCGGCTCGAGTTTTTTTTTTGGCTCGACTCGACTTGTTGTCACCACTAATCTGTCCAAAGGGGATTGGCTCGACTCGTTTCCAAGGAAAGGGGTACTTTCCACACTTAAAATAGGGTCGCCCATGTTGTCGTGTAAAGCGTGGGGCCCTCCATTCGTTGGCCACGTGGTCCCATCAGAGACGATTATTTATATGAGTAACATTATTTATTATACTTTGTAAATTAAAATATATATTGAAAACGAAAAGTAATGTATTATTAAATACAAATTATTATATTATTTTTCCAATTGAAAAATAAAAGGTAATTGGCGCATTACTCCCCAGCTTTGAGACTTATTGTGCAAAATGCCCTAATCACCTTTGAGACCTATTAAAACTTGGAGCGTGTTTTACCCACATGCCATCCACTACCATCAGTTTTGTCATTAATTCCAAATAAATAGGGCTAAAATGATAAAAAAAAAAATATTGAAAAGGACCAAAAAAATCTTTCATTCTTCTCTTCTATAATAAGAGCCTCTTTTTATATAGCATGTAAGGAATTTTTTTTGTCAGTAACCTACTCATTAGCTATAATGGAGTCTTGTTTTTGCATGAAGAGGTTCTTGACATGAACACACGACTGATAATGGAAACACAAACCCCATTTCAATTTTTTAGTCAGTACGGTGTAGCCCTGATTTTTTTTTTCTATGGCAAAATAGAAGTTGTTGGTACTTCTTGTGGTGTGACCCACCTATGTATTGTAGATCTGTGGAGATCATACCTAGACTGCTAAGATCTAGGAATGTATTCTACCAATGAGTCCTCAAATTGTAGAGGCAGAATAGTGCTTTTGGATTTAGGTCTTGAGTTGTGGGTGTATAGTGATATGAGTTTTTGGAGGAAAATAGAGTTTCAACCGCCTTGTAAATTTGTGTAATAAATGGATGTTAGTAAATGTTGTAACATCCAATACAAGTTCTATAATGAATGGTGTGCAATGAAATATTCCAATTGCCTTGTCTATTTACCTTTTTATTCTCTGGTTATTCATTGGTATTGGGTAGTATGATACAATGTTTGTATTCTAAATTCAGTGTGGGACCCCTCCCCCCTAAAAATGGATAATGTTGCATAAAACAACCCTTGAAACTTAAATTTTTTTTTCTATGCAAACATGTATTATTTTAAACATTACGCATTGAAATCCTGTAGTGGTATATGTTTGCACAATCTCCACACACATACGCAAAAGCCTCAAACCAATTTCTATTGAAATACTCAAGCTTCATATAGTCCACGAACATCACCGTACCATGTCTTTTTTGGCTTATCGAAGAAAACACCCCTACTGTATATAGCCATTGTGAAGTAATCCGTATAGTGATGAACATAAGAAAAACAAATTAGTACAAGAAATTGGTCAACAGCCACAGCAATCAATCTGCACACACGTTTTAGTCCAAAATTCGAACAAGAACAAGTAAAAAATTGAACCAAAAAATCATTTGAAAACTGCCAAAACAGCGGAACTTACCATATTCAAGAGCATCTTCAAAACTTCTTACTTTTGGAGAATGCATTCTCGATAATCTTAATAGGAAATTGTAAACACCACAAAACCCAACTAATTTTAGAACCCCATTTCAAAATTTCAAATTTTTTAAGCAGGCATTCCAAATACAAATATTGCGTCTGTCACTTATTATTCTAAATAGTTCCTGTAAAATGTCAATTGTTGGACCTTCAAATGTGGTGAAAGAAAGCGCTACAATTATTGATGGAGAATAGAAGGTCCATCATGGATTTGTAATCGATATTCTTGCCTCTGTGACCATTCGTTTCTTTCTTAGAACATCCCTAACCTAGGTTTTGTGGCCCTTATTATTAAAGACGAGAAGAAGGAAAGTGGTTTTACACTTTTTAATTTTTTTTTCCATTTCGGCCCTATTTATTTAAAATTAACGGCATGATTGATGGTAATGGACGACAGAGTTCCATACAGGGATGTTTTTTGCCAATTCCAAAATGTGTGATTTTTGCACAATAGGTCTCAAAGAATGGGAGGTAATGGATCAATCAACCAAAACTCGCTCTCTATTTTAAAATGTTAATTCAAAGAGTTTGTGGGAGCACAATTTTAAGAGTTGACTCTTTAAAATAAAGATGATTTTATGTTTAAAGAGTCTCTATTGGATATGCTCTAAAATAAAGAATGAGTTTTACTTTCCAAGTTTAGAGAGTTATACGCTCTCCCATTTTATTTTATAATAATTGCATTTAATAAGCTGCAGATTTCCATGCTCTATTTCTTAAATTATTTAATCATATTTAAATTAATTGATCATTGACATATCAAAAATGATAAATAAAGATGAGAAATCAATAAATGAAAAAAATAGAAAATATTGTTAAAGTGTATTAAAAAGTTTCTCTAAATTTAAATATGATTTCTATTATTCATAAATTGATGTGCTATTTGAAAATAGAGAATTTGTTGGAGATGCTTTATGTAACAAGAACATAAATGAAAATCGAGGGAAACATGTATGAACATAACTTGCTCGATTTTCACTTATTATAGTTTTTATTGCATTATAATACCATAGAGACAACCAAAAATTGGGAAAGAACAATCGAGAAAATTGTTTAAATTTTTTTTATCTTCGTGTCTATTGTTGTGCATACACTCAATCTTTACGAAAATAACAAGTGTCGACATTTGAGGTGTGAAAAGTTTCCTTAATGAAATCTGAACTCGTTCGTATAAAAAATGACCAGCTTAATGAATAAAAGTACGAAAATCAAAAGGAAAGATTTTACAGCAAAACATACTTCATTACCTGGCTTTATCAGCTTACGTGATGGAGTTTATAACAAGGTTACCAAAAACTAGCTTCCAAAACTACTGTTGACCCCAAAAATTATACCAGTGTCGTGGCCAACAGATATCGAAGGTTTTCACGTCCTCTCGAGTTTGATCTTAATTTAAGTTGAACCAATCGATGATTTGAATTGGAAAATCAACAAAATAATAATTCTTAGCTTAAGGACGCTGGTTACACGAGCTCCTCTTTCCTAAAAAGGGGGGGCGGTTTGTATGTAAATGATCTCTGGTAGGAAGAGAGGATTCAAGAGTTTAAACTTGCATTAGTCCTAAATGGTGCTAAGTATGGGTATTTATACTTAAGTAAGACAAATGAGGTCCATTCGATGATGGGGCATGTGTCTTCGTCGGGTGAATTAGGCTTTACGGAGAAGGTCAATCATTCAATCAAAGCATTAAAGACTATGATCTTCGTATCTCAGCTTTACTTCTTGTAGGTAGGATGTGACCGTTTCAAGTAGGTAAGAACGTCGGTGGCAGTAAGTTGTTTTGTCAATCACTTCACCGCGAGATCTATTAAGGATCTTACTATTTGGCTCGTCTAGGCCAGCTCGCATTGGGACCTCTGCTTAAAGGGGGTCGGTTCAATTCCCTTATAATGAAATGAGTCCTACCATTAAATAAAACAGGGTCGTCCGCGTTGTCCCATATGGTGTGGGTCCCCTAGCCCACTTGCCATGTGGCCTAATCTATGGTGATTATTTATACGGGTAACAACAATCCTCGAAGTCCATGTATGATTATTTATATAGTGCATGGACTTGCAAGTTGGCATAGAAATAAGAATTGGGCATCGAACTCCTTTATCACTCGAAACCATAGTGACAACTAGTAGCTTGGTGTGAGGCCTTGGGAGAGGATGTCAAGCCCTTCTCATGACTGAACTTGTACTGAGGTGTTGTGGTTCGGGGCGAGGTCTTGGGAAAAATTGTTGAGCCCCTCTTATGACTGAACTTGTACTGAGGGGTTGTGGTTCGGGAGAAGTCTTGGGAAAAATTATTGAGCCCTTCTCATGACCAAACTCATACTGAAGCGGTTTAGGGCGAGGTCATGGGGAAAACTGTTGAGCCCCTCTCATGACCGAACTCGTACTGAAGCGGTTTGGGGACGAGGTCTTTGGAGAAAAATGTCGAGTCTCTCTTATGGTTAGACCCTCCAGGTGGCATGTCCCAATGATTTGAAGGGTGATGATTCCCAATAAAACAGCTGGGTAACGTGATAGTTTCCAATGTTTGAGCTATGTACGCATTTAATGCGTAATGATGATGGTGTTGCACATATGGCGAGGCCTACGCGAATCTAGGTTGCATGTTCAACACCGCTACATCTAGGCATTTGATTTGAATTTCTAAAAGGCATCCTTTGGTTTTAACGTGGATGATGAGATTACATGTAAATGGCCTAGATTAATGTGGTTGAGAACTCATTTTTTCGACTTTTTCCACCTTGCCAAAGTTTTAAACCTTATTGTACTAAAATCATCCTCTCCGATCTTAGGATTTTCCTACGGTCGCCGGTGATTAATCCCCTTTTTTCCAGCTTCCAAGCATTCCAAGACCTAAGTCTTTAGAGTTTGTGTAAGCATCCATCATTGTCGAGGCATTCCTTTTATTATTTGAATTAGATGGCTTCTTCCTCAAAAAAGAATGTGGTTGGGGGTCCTTTGGGATAGACATGGCTGTGATTTCTACTAAGGTGGGTATTCCTCCGGTAATCCCTGCCGAACGGATCATGGAGACCATGGGGGCCCTCATAGTACCTGGATGATGCCGGAGGGTCCCATAGATTATAGCATTAGGTGGGGGCCTTCTTGTGGCTGACAGATATAAAAGAGTGAGTTGGAAACCTTTCGAGAGAGGTATAGGATCCCTGATAATATAGAAATGTTTGTGCAGACCCCTAAGGAGAGGTCTGCTTCCCTAGGAAGGGTTGTGTAGTGGTGATCGAGGCCATTCTAGCCGGGGGGATGAGACTGTCCCTATACCCCTTTTTTAGGTATATCCTTAGGCAGTACAATTTGGCCCCTACCCAACTTGTGCCCAATGCATGGAGCCAACTACCAGGGGCCTTCCTTCTTTGGAAGGAGGTCACTCTTAGCGATGATATGCCTCCGTACGTTTTCCATACCCTTTTTTCAGCCTCGAGCCTCTAGTATGGGGAATGATTGTAAGGGGTAGTACTACATGAATCCCTGGGGCCCACATTCTTATTTCATCTGGGAGACCCCTACTTCTATCAAAAATTGGAAGTCGTCCTGGTTCTGGGTTAGAGATCGCTGGCAAATAGTGGAAGGAGATATGGTCCCAGAGATCACTGTGCCGACCCAGTATTATGAGTACAATAAGTCGAACCTCTTTCCCGTTGATACTTTCATTTGTTGGCCTTTCTTTCCTGAGTTAATGTAAATTTTATACAGTTGCAGTCAAGTGATTCGAGCTCGAAACATTGAAGTGGGCAATTATCTGGGTAATTTACGAGCTGCCCGTCGAGAAGAGGTATTTCAAAAACATTGTTAGCAAGCGAAACCTCTTCATCACATACCAACTAATGGCTACAAAGGGTAAGATACAACCGTTTGTCTCTTACTTAGTCTTCTTTTATGAGGTCTTCTCAAATGTTCCCTTTTTTTTACATGCAGGTCAGCATGATNACGAGCTGCCCGTCGAGAAGAGGTATTTCAAAAACATTGTTAGCAAGCGAAACCTCTTCATCACATACCAACTAATGGCTACAAAGGGTAAGATACAACCGTTTGTCTCTTACTTAGTCTTCTTTTATGAGGTCTTCTCAAATGTTCCCTTTTTTTTACATGCAGGTCAGCATGATAAGAAGGATCATGTGAAGCCTAACTTGCTCTAACTGAGGAGTCTGGGGAAGGCCCAGAAAAAGAAACTAATGGGCAGCGGGTCGTCCACTTATAAGAACCAGCGAGATGAGCTGGCTCGCCTGTCAAAATTGAACCCACCACCACCTCCGAAGAAGTAAGGGAAGAAAGATAAGGGGTAAAATGACAAAGGCAAGGAGACAGAGGCTCTTTCGGAGAGGCTCACAAAAAAAAAGTTGGTGCTATCGAAGAACACCGGGCTTGATCCTCTCCCGAAGCGCTAAATGACCCTTGGAGAATCAATTCGCCACCCAATTCACGTCGATCCCATTTCCTCAGTGAAAGTCATAGATGTGGATGATAATGATGAGGACGAGGATAATTTAGTAAGGAAGAGACGAGGTAAGGGGGTGAGTAATGCCTCTTCTGAGGGGAGTGCCAAGAATTTCTTTGGGGGGGGGGG
>CAIGRR010252847.1:0-10143 GCA_903798365.1 Fraxinus sp. 1973-6204 | reverse complement strand
CGGCTCAGCCATTTTGGATTGAGCCAAGTTAGCTGAGCTGCTTAAGAGGTGAGTTAGTTTTTAAACGACGTTGTTTCGCATTCGGTTTTCTCTTTCTACAATAGTCATTCAGTTGCTTTGTTTTTCCTCTTTCTTTCTAGATCTGGCTATGGAGAATTGACTACAAATTGTGGGAAATATGTTCTCTTTTCCGGGTAAGCTTCAAATTTTGGCGATTTGTTTTTCCTCTCAACAAGTACAAGTAAACGTGTGGTTTTGAATTGGAATTTTTTCATCCAAAATGCTGTTCTTAAAATCAAACGCATTTCACATGAATTCTCTAGCAATGGCTGCAAAAACCCTAGAAGCCAATGCTTGGGGCTTGATTGATCCCTGGCCCGACAGTGGGTTATGGAAGTGAGCCGGCTTCCGAGGAGAAGGGGAGATCGAGGGCTGAGATTGACACCTCGGTGTTGTCGAATCAGTGAAACAAGCGGCAAATCGATTTGGTGGGATAGGTTTTTGGAAACCCACCTCTCATAAGCCCTCTGCACATGCTCCAGAGGTTTCCACACTCTCTCTATCTTTGTCTCTCTCACACACACACAACCAAACACACCCATACTGAGAGGGGTTACAATTTTGATTGATGTCTTTAATTGAATTTAGCGCTTAACTTAGGGATGCATTCCATATTGTTGAAGAATGAATAATTTTATTTCTTAGTTGGATTATGTTGATGAAATTGACAATGTGTTAACGGATATTTTATTTTTAAGCATATGTGCCTTTATAATTTCAAGGTTTCAATATTGAAATTGTCTAGACAAGCTTCGTCCTTATATAATAATATAATTGGCGCATGATTTTCTTGATAATATAAACTACTAATGTTTGTGACTATCTTTTTTCCACCTGACACTTCACTGTTCTCAGGATATGTATAGAAAAGCAACGAAATTTTGGGCCGAATTGAGACTGGAATTACTATCAGCAAGTACATTCCTCACCAATAACAAGCCAAGAACAAGTCAATTATGGAGGTTATTTTGGGCTAATCATCAGGTTTTTAATCTTCAACTAATCAAGTTTGCAGAGTTCAATGTTTTCCTTGTATACACAATTCATATATGTTTTTGTTTCCATGAACTATTGTAGCATTTCTTTAGACATGTGTACGTCAGCCAAGGTGCTTGCAGTCGTAAATCTTTCTAAGCAAGCATTGATAAAAAAAAATAAGTGTGTCGTCATAGGCCTACAGAGTACTGGAGAAGCAAGGACTGAGAAAGTTGTGTCAAAATATGTGAGCCTCCCCTCCCCCCTACAGTAATGGTTAAATTTCTTGGATTTCCAAATCCCTACCACATATGTTGTCAACTTGTCGTACTTTTAGTTGAAAATTATTAAAATTGCATCTGTATCAAAATACTTGTCAAATAGACTTTCTTATCATGAATTTTGGGTATATTTTCTTGATGAAGTTGTTTTCAACAAATTTTCCTCATGGGAAAATTCTTTTGTGTGGAAATAGAGTCTTGAACTTGATGATTTCATCTCGGGACCTCGTGAATTGTTGCTGAAATTTGTTGAAGAAAATTATCCTCTGCCCGAGAATCCTGAACTACTCCCAGGTAACTATATAGTTTGTATAGTGGAACAGTATGTATCTTCCTTTTTGTGCTTCCATCTTTTTTTTTTTTTGTATCCTGAAGTATTCATTTTCTACTTTTGTGCTCAGAGGAAAGTGAGAAAGAGACACTCAGCAAAACTTGATGTTTCCTTCACTGGGAGATTAAGGAAAGTTGCTAAATGGCAAGCTGAAAGTGATGAAGAAAGCGAGTGGAGATCAGAAAGTAAACTATAAGAATCCTTGTCCTTGATCTGATGTGTAGTTTCAGTGCAAATATTGAATGAAGTCTTGCTGTTACNTCAGCAAAACTTGATGTTTCCTTCACTGGGAGATTAAGGAAAGTTGCTAAATGGCAAGCTGAAAGTGATGAAGAAAGCGAGTGGAGATCAGAAAGTAAACTATAAGAATCCTTGTCCTTGATCTGATGTGTAGTTTCAGTGCAAATATTGAATGAAGTCTTGCTGTTACATGGTTTTGAAAATTAGCATTCTTTTTCTCTATCACAACATAATGTCATCAAGTCAGTTATAATTAATAATGCATTATTTATTCCAACATTCAGCGAATTACATGAATATGTAAATGACATTCGGAATTTTTAGGTCTTGCATGTGCAGTGCCACATAGCCTCATGGTTGGAACAAGAAGAAAGAGGTTGGGCAAGATGTCAAACTTTTGGCTAATGCTGTCAAAATTAAGTAGCTTTATCACTAGAAAACTACTCTCTCTCCTTGTTCCCTCTCCACCTCCCAAAAGAGTGGACCAAAGGCTTCTTGATTTTATTTAAGTCACATTCAGTCTCTTGGCTCTTATATGCCTTGTATAGTAGCCAGATGTAATTGATACATTTTCATGCAATACTCTCTTCTCTCTCCATGAAAGAAAATAGTTTTGGTTGTGACTAAGAACTATCATTGTCTGTAAACCTGATGAAGCTGATCGAGAACATTGCTGCTTATGAATAAAATCTGAACAACACTTTGAATTCCTGATACATATGGCATATATCACCTAATGGTACAAATATGGAATGTTGTTATCCTGCTTCACAGAATGAAGAATTCGTCACTGTACTGAAGAAAAATGAAGTTCATCATGCTCGACATGTTCGAAGATCTAATTACTGCTTTATGAATGTATTTCCGGATCGAATCCCTAGAAGAGCAATAATAATTTCTGTTGTAAGTTTTTCTCATCCAATATAGATAACGTTGGATCTTTTCTTTCACTTCTTGGCTCAGTCTCCAAGTGCCATGATGCAGATTGATATTCTTGTGAAGGGAGCTTCAGGTAAGGCCTTACAAAATCTTAACTTGATGATGGGAAATCCTAAGAATATGGGGCTCCTTTACTTGCCTTTGTTTCCTTCAGCTTTACGTAAGTTAATGCTCTCGGTACATGTGTTAGTCTCCACTCAATTAAATGTCAATGTTAAAAATTACTCCCAAGACTTTTTAAATGATATCATTGCTGATTTTTCCCTCATCCATCTCTCATCTGGCAGATTAGACCAAGTGCTGGCTTTAGCATGCCTTGGTCTCAACTAGAAAAATTATATATTCTCTATCATGCCTTACTCATTTGTGGTAATTGCAGGCAAGAAAATGTCTGCCTCATTCAAAAGGAATAGGGCTAATGATGATTCTGAACATATGTGTAGGATAGTGAAAATAAAAATGTCAAACACATTCTTATCTTGTCTGGTGATCATCTTTAGGGCCCGTTCAGTAGATATTAAAATGGATTAAAATTGAAAAACTAACCGTTATTGTTGACTTTTATTAGACGAGTGGGACCCAATAACAGTCATATTTTTAATTTTAATCCCCTTTCGGTAGAAATTAAAATCGGATTAAAATTGAAAAACTAGCCGTTATTGTTGACTTTTATTAGAGGAGTGAGACCCAATAGCAGTCATATTTTCAATTTTAATTGGATTTTAATCCCTACATAACGAGGCCTTATTGTATAAACTATATGGACTTTGTTCAGGAACTTGGTGTCTAGTTGAGATTATTTTGCATTCCCTAACTAGATGCATGTCATAAATCTTTGTCTATTAACGAAAATTGTGCTTGTAGAGACATTGACACAAATACTAAAATTATGATTCGTGTGTACCCATGAATGATAGTTATGTGTCTGCCTATTCACATAAATTTTTTGAAACACGACATGAATCATCATTGAAGGATTGTGCCTATTCATCATGAAGACCTAGAGTAAGTCCACCAATCCGAAGAATGTTTGTTTACACTACATCACCCACCACACGTGCAACGCATGTGCATTCACTAGTAATAGTAAAATTGCATTGGAGATATATCGGAAAAATAAGTTACAATGAATCAAGAAAATATATATAAAAAATAAAAACGACATTAATCAAACGAATGAGATCAGCTAAGGTAGACCGCATTACTTACTGCGCCTTGTTGATTTCTATCATCTAACTTTTCTTCTCTTTAATTTTGGTCCTTTTACTTTTCAACATGTCCAAGTTAGTCCATCAACTTTCGTATTGTTGCGCTTTGTTCGTTGTTCTCCAATTTTTCAAAATCTCGAAACTTCTAAAAGTTTCCATGTTGGTCCCCAAACCTCCTTATCATCAAAAATTGGTCCTTCACAAATTTCAAAAGTTTAACTTAATCTCCAAACTTTTGATAAGTAGAATTTCACTCCTGAAACTTGCGGATTTCCTTTGTTTACTTTGTTAATACTCCTTATCGACCTTATGCAATCTGATTTTTCAATTGCCCGAATCAATTCAAATTAAACTCAAAATCGCCATTCCTCACTCCAAATGCATTCAAGTCAAGGTTTTACTGACAAAAATCATATTTACACTAAACTAAATAGAAATTTGTTCAATTAGCAATTATTTATCAAAATTAAAAGTACAGATAAACATGTAAAATACAATTATTAGTCACCAACCATAAAATTGCCTGTGTCCAAGCATGCTGAACTTTAATGCTTTGATAAAATCAAACATTTATATCGATATCGTCTCAATTGAAGCTTATAGCTTGTGCCCCATGTGATTCTGGTATTTTTGCATTGTTTCCACTATTTTTAATTGAATTTAAGTTAACGACATCTCTTTTAGAAAAGCTTCAGTCCCTATTTGACAATCATACTTTTCAAGCTCTTTTTTCTACGTACTCATTCCTAAAATCAATATTCAAAACTCTTATTCCAAAAGTATGTTTGCTCATATCTCTCTACAATCTTATTCTGTACTAACTGCTAGCTTACTCAAGGACTTTCATCATGCTGCTTGCTCATTTTTAGCTACTAGTTTATTCTTCACTAGCTACTGTCTTATTCTTCGTCACCTGCTAGCTTACTCAAGGGGCCTCCTAAAAGATTTACATGGAAGCTTTCTTCCTTACTCACTTGGTGCAACTTCTCGCATAAAGGCTAGCTCAAATGATGTGTTCACGGGGTCTTCGTCAATATGTAAGATCCCATTTATAGTGTGTAAGGCTAGGGCCACATTACGTTTTAGCTATACAATGAAATCTCAATTCCAGCAACTTAAGTTTCTTATCCTTAAAAATAGCATCACTCCTTTCCTGTGACACTAATCAAACTATTTTCAGCTTAGCACCAACCCCTGACCAATTGGTATGCAGTGAAAATTTTCTAGATGTTATATAAGTTGTGGGTCCTACGAAATATGTGGATAAAATTAATGTTATACTTTGACCATTTTTAAATTATAAAAAAATTATAATGTTCCCAAAAAAATCACTAAATTTTACTTTCATACACAAATTTTAGATTTTATTAATAATATTATTATCTTCATGGTTGTAATTTAAATTGCGCTTCAGTTAGACCAATGTGTTAATTACCCATTCAATTTTTGACATATTTGCTTACATGGTAGCATGATGACTCGTAAGCAAAACTCTTGAAACTGGACCGGGTAATTAATTTTCAAAGCTCAGAGATAATGATACAATTTAAAATTATCATATGGGGGCGGAGAGAGATTTGGGAAAAAATTGAAATTGTTAGTTGAATAAAGATACTTGTACAGGGCCTGACCATCTGTGATAGGTTGGGAGAGACTAAAAGATACTTGTTCAGGGTCAACTAGCTCCCTAACATTACCAGGGCCATATGCTAGGGCCTATGTGGGCCTGGTAATGTAGCATGGTCCTTGTTAGTCAGGGTTCGAGATATGTCTTGAATAATTTGTTAATTGTAGAAGGATAGTTTAGTCATTTCATATGTTAAATCCAGATTTTAGTGGCTTTTCTACTCTAATAGGGCGGTTCACTATTAGCCTAAGTGGGAGATGAATATATATTATTTATTTAAGTAAGTTATGTTTGAGATGTTTTAAGTTCCAAGAGCGTCAACACAAACTGTTAAATGAGAAAAAGATTATTTGAGTTGAAATTGAGATCAAAATTGCATGTATTAGTTGTGTGTATTACAATTAAGTCATGCATGTATACTATGTAGAAGTAATTTTCCCACAGTTAACTTCAGTAGGGACAAGTGATCGCTGTGAACTGTAGTTCCCGACAGGTCACCGTAGTAATTCTTGACAAATGGAAGAATCTGACAGATAAACTGTCGAAACCTGAAAGTTCTTCTCAGTTTTTCTCGACACATGACCGTTCCACATGTCGAACGTTAGTTCATCCGAGCGTAATATGTGTGTTTCGCATTAACATGTACGAAATATTGTGCACCACAGTTTTTTCATTTATTTTCATACAGTTGTAATATATTGTTTCGCGTGTTCTAAAATTTCGGGGTGGCTGGGCATGAAAATTTCATGACGCCAAGAGAAAAGAGGAGAATGAGATCAACTATACAGTTCATGGTTTCCCCATCGCCATGTAGGTACGAACCATTATTTTAAACATTGTATTCTGTTATTTTGATGCACATATATTGTCATTCTCATACGATGTCACGTGACAATGCTTTTCAGCTACGACAGAATAGGCATTCGAGGCGGTACTGAAAATTGGAGAATGATTTTCTCAGTGGCTTGGGGAATGCGCCAAGGCTTCTTTGTTGGACGTCTACAAAACAACCGCAACATCGTACGTACGATGAGTTCTTCACGAACACACATTGGTTGTCAAATTAAGTTTGAGATGTGATTTGGTGGTTGTGTAGTAACTCATCATAGTTGCTTCCTTCAAAGAAGTTCATTATAAATAGCATGTCATCACTAAATAAGTGAGTTACACTTGAAAATTTCATAAGCTTTGTCACTCTGTAACTCAAATACAAAAACAGTTTCACCCATTGCATTTGCATGTTACTAATGGCTTCGTCCATGGGAAGAGCGAACCTTTCTACCTGAATAATCCTTTGCCAATACCCGATTCATCCCCATTATGTCCCATCATAATTTCTACGAACGATGAGAAGTCAAACCTACGAATAGTAGGAGAGCCATTTTCCCTGTTCCTTTCTCCAACCTAAATGAAGTTGCAAGTGAAGCATCACAGTCACCGAAGAGTGTGCTCGATGAGGGGTTCCAGTACATGGTTCGCTACGAAAATGAATCCGATGATGATGAGTAGTTGGCGAATGTTGCACCTCCTGAGATAATTGTTATAAGCTCGAATAATTCTGATGAAGACAGTAGGGGAGAAAGTTCAAACGTCGACAATGAATGAGGTGGGAGGTAGTTGCATATGGTTGTGTACAAATGAATGAGTGCCAGGTCTTTTGAATTTACTTTTATCAGGGATGATTTTGGTAACATTTTTTACCAAAGAGTCAGTAACATGTCCCTTATGCCTCGTATGTGTAGTTATAGTTTATATTTAAGCCAATTCATGAATTGGGAAGTCTCAAATAAATTTAGTGCCAAATAAATAGAATAAAAGACCCAGCTGGACCCGACCAGACCCAATTCGGGTTAGGTCGATTTAGGGTAGGAGCCGAGTCAGGTCGGTTTGTGAAAGAGTCCAAAATTGAATATATCGGGTAGGGTAAACCTGTAGCAAATGATGGTGATGTGGTAGGCGTGTGTTTGGATGTCAGGAGATAGCTTGAATTAATTCAAGGTGAGAATGGGGTTTTAAGGAAGGCTTTGAAGGAATGAAAATCCAATGTCCTAAGCAAGAAATTTTTGGGAATAGATTTGAAGGAGAATCATTGGATAATGGAGAAAAGATAAAGACTGATGAATTTTAAGTACTAAACCTAAGGCCATGTTTGGATAGATCAGAAAATGAAAACAACTTAAAAAGTAGATTATTTTAGCTTGGAAGAAGAAACTGAGCTTATGAACATGCTGGAATCTGTCGACAGTTCTTTGGCATCACATGAGGATTTTCCTCACAATAATTCTAGTAGTTGTCAATGGTGGGATCTTGAATTGAATAAGAAGTGGAGGAATTTGTATATTTTTCTGATTTATTAATTTTCTTTCTATTTGTAAGATGAAAAGGAAATTCTCCTATGAAGATTACATAAGCGTGACATGTTCAGTAAGGTATTGTGTTGTATGAATGATAAATATTATTTTAAATTTCTTATTGAAATGACAAAAGNTTTTAGTGTGTTTGGTTTTATTAGTATGATATTAACGGGCAGAACAATAATTATTTGGGATGTGAGTTTTAATTTTTGTTTGTGAAAAACTCAAATTATAGATTCTTAGTAAAAATTTGTGATTTATTCAATTTTAGCCGATTGTGTTGGATGAATGACAAATATTATTTCATTGAAATTTTTTATTGAAATAATAAAAGTATTATTTATATTTAAGCCAATTCATGAATTGGGAAGTCTCAAATAAATTTAGTGCCAAAAAAATAAAATAAAAGACCCAGCTGGACCCGACCAGACCCAATTCAGGTTTGGTCGATTTAGGGTAGGAGTCGAGTCGGGTTGGTTTGTGAAAGAGTTCAAAATTGAGTATATTGGGTAGGGTCGATTTTGGGTCAAATCCGACCCGACCCATCCCATCCAATTGCCCACCCCTAGACACAAGTCTTAGACCTTCGTAGAGAGGCACGGAGGTGGTAACTTTCTTGTGTAGCATTATAGGGTTTGTATTTATAGGATGATTATTCGTCCACACGTCCATAGGAGATGCAAGAATTTTAGTATTTCCTTGAAAAACAACTATTTCTTGCATAGGAGGATGAGTAGTTTGAAAAGTATCACCCTTAAGTGTTTTCCAAATCTTTTTTGAAGAATATGTATTTTGAATAACCTTTGATTTAATGGGGTTTTTATTATAAACTTTGAAACATGTCCACTCATAAAAACGTAAATCTTCTGAAAAGGCTTCAAGTTCTTCCTAGACTCAATTTCTTCTTGAGAAATTTTCTTTTGAAATATTTTTCGAAAACTTTTGACTTCAGGGGTTTTATTAGTAATAATTTTATTTCTTCTGTCAATAGTAGAAGAAATAATATTACATTGTTGATCAAGCCATGTTTGAAGGATGAGGTTTGAATAAAGCATTGATAGGGGTTCTTCCTTTATCAATTGATTTTGGAATAGATTTCTCAAAATCAAAATTGAATTCGATTATGCTTAACTTAGAACACATAAATTGAAGAACAACATTTGTGTAATGGTTCCCAATTTGAATATTTTTAATATCTTTAGCTACTACTTTAAAATCATCTGATCATTCGCTTGATATCTTTTTGTATGTGTCGTAGCCATTGACTCAAACAAATCCATGCATTGTTGTACGAATTTTTCAATGATCGATCCACCAGCAAATGAATCCACCTAAGATTCTGACAATGGTGACAATCTGGTGTAGAAATATTGCACTTGATTACATATGGCGATTCCATGATTTGAACACTTTCTTATTAACTCCTTGAATCTATTCGATGCTTCGTGATAGCTCTCCCCATCTTTCTCTTGGAAAGTTTGAATTTCCAATTTGATTTTTGCTAATTTTGCTGGTGGAAAAAATTTGTTACAGAATTTTCTAGTTAATTCCTCCCATGTTGTAATACTTCCATGGGGTTCAACATCTAACCATTCCAGTGCATCATCTTGCAACGTGTAGGGAAATAATCGCAGCTTGATAGCGTCTTCATTGACACTTGGGGCATGAAAATTCTGACAATTTCTTAGGAATCTAGAGATATGTGTTCGGGTTTTCAAGAGCTAGACCATAAAATTGGAGTGTGTTACTAGTCAAGTTAATCCAATCTATCCTTATCTGAAAGTTCTCCCCAAGTTCTGGATATACTATACTAGAGCACATGGGTGCTGTTGTGGACGTCAAAAACATTGAAACTGACAAGTTCCCTTCATTTATTTTCACTCGCTAATGTTGCTGATCTAGTGGTCCCGCTAATCTCTCGGCAACTTGTCCAATTGGCTATATAGATATTTTGATCGTTAGCCATTTGATATGGTTGTTTTAGTTTGTGTTCCTTGTGTTTTCATTTGAAACTACATTCTATATCCGAATCAAACAATTCAAGATCGTTACCTTGAGTACTGAGCATACAACGAACACAAACTTGTTGCGTTTTTCAATCGCAAATATACGATATCTGTTAATAAAA
>CAIGRR010252820.1:0-10776 GCA_903798365.1 Fraxinus sp. 1973-6204 | reverse complement strand
TGATGATAGCCAAAATCCTTACTATTTGCACCATTCTGATAACCCAGGGATGATCCTTGTATCTTAGCCATTAACTGGAGAGAATTATACTTCATGGAGCAGATCTATGTTGATTGCATTATCAGTCAAAAATAAAATAGGATTCATCGACGGTTCTATAATTCGACCTGAAGATGATGATGATCTTCTCAGTCAATGGATCCGAAATAATAACATTGTTATCTCATGGATACTTAATTCAGTTTCTAAGGAGATCTCTGCTAGAGTGATTTACTCAGAATCTACTCATATATTTGGACTGATTTGAAGGAAAGGTACCAACAGCGTAATGGACCACACATCTTCCAATTGAGGCGCGAACTGATGAATCACACTCAAGGTCAGTCGTCAGTGAGTACCTACTTTACAAAATTGAAGACAATCTGGGAAGAATTAAGCAACTACAGACTAGTGTGTTCATGTGGAAGTTATAGCTGTGGTGGATCTAAGAAGTTAGCTGATCATTATCAAACATAATACGTGATGTCATTTCTGATGGGTTTAAATGATTCCTTTGCTCAGGTCAGAGGTCAACTATTGCTCATGGACCCTATACCTCCTATTAACAAGGTATTTTCTCTTGTCTCTCAAGAAGAACATTAAAGGAATGTTATTGCCACTTCAAATGCCACTGGATTAGCTGATGATTCGATGGCATTTTATGCCAGAAATGATGTGAAAAGGAGTAACATTGAGCAAGTGCATAATAAGTTGCTAAGGAAGCTAAGGAAGGAGAGACCTATGTGCACTTACTGTGGTTATGCTGGCCATACTGCGGATAAGTGCTACAAGTTGTACGGTTATCCACCTGGATTCAAGAGCAAAAAGAGACTTCAATCTGTTGCTCAATCTGCTGGAAACAAATCACCAAATTACATTGGTGCTAATCAAGTTTTTGAAGATGTTTTAGAACAAAAACGGAGATGTATGGAGGATTTCATGCAAACTTTAAATCAAGGCCAATATCAACAGCTGATGAATATGTTGAGCAGCCACTTAACATCTGTGACGGTGGATACTGGAGCAGAAAGTGTGCACTCAAATCAAGTATCAGGTACTTGTTTTTCCACTTCCGGTAACACGTTGGCTAATTTCCCTAAACATTGGGTTATTGATTCAGGAGCCACCAGTCATATTTGTTCACATTATTAAGCATTTCTAGATATGAAATTTGTGAAAAACGCTTTCATCACTCTACCAAATCATGAAAGAATTTCTGTTAAGTTTATTGGGACAGTGAAAGTGACTCCCAATTTGATATTAAAGGATGTACTATATGTACCAAAGTTCAAATTCAACCTGGTAGTGAGTTCTTTAACTAAAAATTCACATGTGGCTGTGCAATTTCTTACTGATTCATGTTTTATTTAGGACTTGCACAGCCAGAAGATGATTGGCAAGGGTGAGAGATTGGCTGAATTATACATATTGAAAGATGGCTCATTTGATGTAGTGAGAATTAGTAGTAATCATGTTTTTGTTTGTTCATCTGTTAACAATGTAAATGTTCATGTTTGGCATCACAAGCTTGGTCACTTGTCATTTTAGAAGTTGGAATTGTTAAAGGACCAACTACCTATAGTTTGTAATTAAAACAAGAACAATATATTAGTTCCTTGTCAAATCTATCCATTAGCCAAGCAAAGAAGGCTGTCATTTGCTTCTTACAATCATATGTCTGATAACAGTTTTGATTTTGTCCATTGTGACACGTGGGGCCCTTACCATGTCCCTACATATTCAGGATATAAGTATTTTCTAACACTAGTAGATGATTGCACTCGTTTCACATGGGTTTATCTCATGAGACATAAATCAGATGCCCTCTTTATAATTCCCAGATTTTTTAAAATGATTAAAACTCAGTTTCATAAGTCAATCAAAAGGTTCAGATCAGAAAAATGCCCTGAGCTGCAATTTATTGAATTTTTTAATTCAAAAGGGGTCCTACATCAGTTCTCTTGTGTTGAAAGGCATGAACAAAACTCCGTTATTCAGAGAAAACATCAACGTCTACTCAATGTTGCCATAGCTTTGTATTTTCAAGCTAGAATTCATATCAAATCTGGGAAGAATGTGTTTTAACTGCTGCTTACCTCATTAACAGGACTCCAACTTCAGTTCTTCAAAATAAATCTCCTTTTTTTCCTAATGTATAACACTCCAGTTGACTACTCTTTGTTAAAGGTATTTGGCTGTCTGTGTTTTGCCTCTACTCTTTCATCTCAAAGGTCAAAATTCCACCCAAGCCTGCAACTTCCTTGGTTATCCCCCAAGTATAAAAGGCTACAAGCTCTATGACATTGTCCCCAAAACATTCTTAGTATCCAGGGATGTTGTTTTCCATGAACAACATTTCCCATTTCATTCCATATCTGATCATTCAAAACACGTTGATCCATTCCTTGACTTTGTTTTGCCAAAAGCTGCACATGATATCTCTATTCCTATTTCCCTTATTGTCCAAGATGGGTGTCCTTAACCTCCACTCTCCATCTTGAGGGGGAGTAATACGAGCTGGAGTGAGTTGGAATTAACAATTGGAGTTAGCTGGCAGTTGAGGATATTAGTTAGTTAAATGGAATATTTTCTTTCAATTTAAATACCATGTAAATATACTGATTCAGTTTTAATTGAATGAGATTGCTCTTCATTCTTCATTTCACGTTTTCTCTCTGATAAAGCTAACAAAATTGGACGCTATCGATGAGTTGCACAATGTTTAATTGATCTAATGTTTAAATGTCAAAATTGAAACGATAAGAATAATTTACATTATACAGGCAAATGATGAGAACGTTTTGCCCAATAATCTTAAATATTGTATTTAATATAAATAATTAAGACGATTAGTTGTTTTTATACCCACTTGTTTTGGTGCTAAAATAGCCCATTGTTTGTTGATTCTTCCAATTGTTAGTTAAAATAAAATAAAATAAAAATAGAAAAAATGGAATATTGCAGTAGAGGTCACCGAACTATAAACCCTGTAGTAAGTTCTTCCTCAACTTAAATTCTCAAATTTTAGTCTTTTTAGCACATTGATCTCCAGCAAATGGTATATGTCTATTTTAATCATCAAAGAGTCGCTATTTTTTTTCCTTTTTTTTTTCTATTTATTGGGGAATACCTTGTGATGAGAACCATGGTACGAGAGTTAGCAAGGACAATGACACGTTAATTGTGGAGGAATGGCCAATGACTAAGAGCAAAGAAGATCAAGGAAGCCATAAGATTACTTGTTCAAGTTACGGTGGATGCAACATCGACCATAACAAGCAAAATGACAAGTTTCATATTGTTGTGGAATAGGGAACAATATGGATGTTTGATTCAAGCAATGGACGAGGGATTTGAAAAGAGTAACTATGCGATTGCATAGTATACCCAGGCATGCAGACGGTATAGTATGTGGTCGTGTGCCTCTATACCAAGAATCAAGGTGGCATTTTGGATGAACTATGCGACCGCATGTTCATACACTATGCGGCCACATAGTACAAATTTGGCGGCGAATTCAATTTTTGGAAAGAATCATAGTTTGGTTAAACCTCTAATTTTTTGGTAATTCTTAATATTTAGACTACTAATTCCGTTTTTAATTACGTTTTTATAGATTCTCGATAAATATAACTCGTTCTATTCATTATAAAACACACAATTTGAGAGATATTATTTTGAGACACACTGCTTTCAACTCGTTTTTATAGAATTAATTTCGAATTTATTAAGAATTAAATTATTGTGGCGTTCAACAATTCAAGTAAATTTTGTGATCACGGGGTCAATATATTGTCCGCGATTATCTTGGTTCTCTGGTTCAATAATTTATCGGGTCGAGCTTTTCAAACATTGATTCTTGACTTTCTTGGGTTTGATCTAATTTGTCATAGGTTTCGTGGCTACAACTGCGACGTAGGTTCGTATCACTTTGATTTTTTAGCACAACAATATAACTAATGCAATAAATGATTATTATAGTTGAATTATATTTGTTATTGATAAAAATTGATGAAATATAGCAATTAGCATAACACAAATGTCATAAAATTGAATAACACATCAAATCATTTTAAAGACTAATATATTACTCCTTTTTGTGGAGATTAAAATCATATTTTTTGGTAAAATTAATAAAAGTTGATGAAGTATATAGTTGAAAAGTTGTCAACTCATAAAATGCATGGTTAAAATTAGTTGTAGACTTTCAAACATGGACATTTTGTACTTCACTTATTGTCTAATGTATTAAAATTTACAAGGGTTTAATTGAATAAAATATAGGCCTATTATTAATTAATTAATTATATAAAAGATAAAAGAGAAAGTTGCAGTAGTGGTCCCAAACCTTTCATTCTTAGCAGATGTTACCCTTAACCTTTAGTTTGTACTACTAGAGTTCCCAAATCTTTCATTTTGTTGTAGCACAAGGACAAATGGATAGCGTTAATTGACGAGAGAAGTTGATATTGATCAAACTTAAAATATACAAAATGGTAACTTTGTTATTTTAACATAAATTAATTAAAAAAATAATTAAAAATAGAAAGGAAAACTAAAACAGCACTGTTCCCCATCCACCCCAACCACCCTCCGCCAAACCCAAACCAAATTAACTACACCTGCCGCCCCTCATTCCACAGCCACTGACGCCGCCTTCCCTACCAAAACATCAAAATATTTTGTATAATCCTTATTGATTGGAAGCCCTATTGCGCGAAGAATCCAAGGAAGTGTCCGAAGAACATGAAGTGTTCATTAATAATTTCAGCCGTCGAATCCTAAAAACCGGAGGCTGCATTTTTATCTTTTAAAACCCATCGTTGGAGACGATTGTTCAGTTTTCTTTACTGCTGGAGACATTTTCTCTTTGGCTCTTCACTATATTAGACAATGATTTTACTAGTAATAGATATGAGTTAAGGCTTGCAAGGGTTTAGTTTTCTAATCTTTTTGGTTTAAATTCCAACAAACCCATCCAAATTCCAACAAACCATCAGGGTAGTGTATGAAGAATTGGAGATGCTGAATTAAAGATTATAGATTTTGAATTGAAACTAAGTGCAAAACTAGTGTCTTAATGGAATATCCCAAAAAATGGAAACCCACTGCAAAAATTCAGTATACATTTTTTTATTTGTTTATTTCCACTTATCATTTGATTTTTTTGATGTTTTTGGAAATATAATTTTGCAAAAAGGTGTTCCATGGTAGAGAGTGGGTGCGGCGGCGTTTAAGGTCATTGGAGGCTTTGGTGGCGGTGGTTGATTTGGTTTGAGTTTGGGTTTGGCGGGGCGGGGCAAGGATACTGTTCCGTTTTTTGTTTTTATATTATTTTATGTTAAAATAGAAAAGTTATTATTTGTACCTTTTAAATTTGATCAAATTCAATTTCTCTAATCAACTAATAGTCAAATCCATCCATTTGTTCTTGTGTTGCAACAAAATGAAAGGTTTGGAACTTCTAATGACATAAATTAAAAGTTAAGGTAAAGTCGGTTAAAAATCAAAAGGTTTGGATTCGCTGCAATTTTTCCAAGATAAAATAGTGGATGGCTTTGTGGCATTGATTGGTTTAGAAAGTAGTTGATGGGATTTAGATTTGAAAGTGGGGACAGAAAAAAGCAGTACTTTCCCATGTACTAAACTAGTCTTTAGTTTATAGTTTATCCACTTTCACAGTATCACTTTGCCGATGATCTCACCAGCCATCTTTTCCAGTCCTTCCATTTTTCTACTTCTCTAAAGACTCTAATTTACACGCTCAAAATCAGCTTACATTTCAAACCAATTCTTTCTGGAATTCCTACAACAACTCTGCAAATTGAACTCCCAGTTTCACTATTTCTTCAGTAAGTTTGACTTCTTCAAAATTTCTCTTTTCACTCTCTTTCGCGTTTTTTATTTTTTAGCATGAACCGTTAAATCAAGAAAAATTAAGTTTTAATCTTTTTAATTTTTAATTTCAAGTTGTTCTTTTCATGCACGTGCTGCTTCATTATGCTCATTCTCATTTTTAAGTAGTACCCATTTTCTGTTTTTTCTTAATTCTTCATAGCTGCCAAATGAATTTTAAAATATGCCAAAATTTGATGCTTTGAAAATACCTTGTGGACAATATTAAGGGGGATGAAAATGCTGGAGACTGAAAGCCACAGAATTTTAGGTCTAGGGTTGTTTAATTAGAAGTTGAAGGGAGGTTTCGATTTATTAAGCAACAAAATGCACTTGATTGAATCTAAAAAATGATAATACATTTTTACTTTTTTCTGCAATCTTTTTTTAATGCGGTAGGAAGATTCCTTGTGCATTTAATTTTTAAAATGTATATAATGACATGAAAAAAGTGAACGATACTTTAGTAGGTGCATATAACATTCCTCTGTACTTTATATGCAGAAATCATCAAGAATTGGACTAATTTATTGCACTTCGGTATAAAGAACAAGGCCTACCATGTATGAAGGTTAGGTATTTTTGGCTTCAGCATGCCAAGACTATTTTAATTTCAATAATGCTACTCAACACGTGCTGAGTTGTCAGCACCTGTGTGGGTAATTTTTCTTTTCCAAACTGTCCAATGATGCTGCGCCACTTGTCTCCCTATTTTTTAACCCATGGAATCTGTTTGTGTAGCATGATTGGTTTTCATTTTGTTGCATCCTGGTACTGATATCATTTATGTAGCCTTCTACTCTAGGTTGTTGGCAAATTAGTGACATTTGGCGATAGAAGATATTGCATATGGGAAGGTATATATATTAACCCTGTTTGAAAACCATTAATTGTGGAACTTAATCTCTTTTGAATAGTATGCATCCTGGTACTGATATAATTTATGTAGCCTTCTACTCTAGGTTGTTGGCAAATTAGTGACATTTGGCGATAGAAGATCTTGCATATGGGAAGGTATATTTATTAACCCTGTTTGAAAACCAATAATTGTGGAACTTAATCTCTTTTGAATAGTGTTTTTTAGGAGAATGTGTGGTTAAAAAGTATGAAAAAAGTTTTGGATTTACATGCAAAATATTATATTGTGTGAATGTGTGTTTGAAAATGAGTATGTAAAAAAAAAAAATAATGGTTGTCAAACAGGGGCTAATAATGTATTTGAATGAATATTTGAAAAATCAATTCCAACTTGTGCAACTTACATGGAATTCTAGAATTGTGGCCTGGAAATATACAGAACATTAGCGGTTTCTTAACTGGTCCTGTAGTTTTGTGTAATATAAAATTTCAATATTGCTAGTTGGCATGGAATTGGCTGCATGTAGCCTGATAATGTGGTTTGTGCTAAGTACATTGTACTATTTTTTTTTTTTTTAATTTCCATTTGTTAAAATGGGTTGGTCTACCTATCCCATGATCTGCTGCTCTCTCAGTACATTTTTACCGCTTACTAAAAAAAGATAGAAGAGATAGTATTAGCAAATCTAATCCTGTGTAGAGGTTAAATTTTCGGTAACTGTGGATGATAATGTTTGACTATATGCTGTAGTCTCTGTCTTCCAAAGGTGTTCCACAAATGAAGCTTGCACAATTATCTTTCAATGGTCGTTTTCTCCTTTCCTTTTGCAACTATTAGTAGACAAACCCTTTGATTTTGAGTTGCCCGAGACCATGGAAGCTAAAGAAACAAATTCTCCATCGGGATATGGAAAAGCCCCATGGATATTCAAAGGCAGGCAAGTATCTTACCGTTCTTTGAATAGAGCATCGTGTTTCATTTTATTGAGCCGACTTTCTATCTATAAGGGAAAAGAAACAGTAGCATGTTTTTTAAAGTGCTGTGTAAAATTTCAGTGCCTTGTACCAGCTTCACCTTGTCAAATCAGAGACAGCCCGAGCTTTCATTCCGAAAGATTTCAGATTAGTGGAAGCATTTGGGTACTTACGTTGCTATAATAGCTGATAGCATTATAATATTGAGTCATGCGTAAAACTTTTAATTTGTTAATTCTCTTTAAATAACACAAATTGGTACTCTGCAACCTTCAGATATACTCTTGGTGGATTCTTTCTTGCTAATTATGAGGACAGTCCAGCTGGGATTTTTGATGAGGTTATATCCTTTTTTTTCAAGTCAAATTATTTCTTATAAACACACATGAGGTCTCTAAATGTTTTCCATTATTTTAGAGAATAATAAAGTTAAAACATCTGAACTACCAATTTTCTGTCTTGAAATTCTTACTTCTTAGATATATGCATCTCTAATTACTAAAAGAAAGATAAAATACTGCCTTCAGATTTATTTTATTATCAGCTAGTGTTAATAACTCATTTTGTTATTACCATATGCTTTGCAGCTCGTGGTAATAGCAGGAATTGTATGGAACCCACCTACATCCTGTGCGTAAGTTTTCTTCCTTCACAATATTATAATATCACAGGATTATGTTAATCGTGTTCATAATTTCACATGCACGTGCATAGATAGTTCATATACATGACATTGATAAGTCATAGTTCTGTTAGGCTACTTAAAATCTGTACAATTTATTGGAGTGGATAATAATTTGGATGCCTGCACCATGCTGGTGGCTATTCTGCATGTTGTTTCATGCTTGATAGCAAGGATACTACCGTTTTCTTATATTATTTTTTTGTTGTTTGGTTTTATTTTCACTTATTTGTTGTTTTGGAGAAGTAAAAAAGTTTCCATCTTGTCCTTGGGAACCCATTCTTCATAATCTTCTACAATTTAGTTAGTTATTATTTCAGGCAATCAGAGTGTTAACCACCAGACATTCAGTTAAACTAATAGTAAAGCAATGTGGATCTCAATGATGAAGCTATTAGAGTAGACAGAATACTGATTGATAGCTACTTTGAGCGACCAGTGTAAGATTAGCTACTTCAAAGTTGCAAAAGATAATGCTCCCTAGTGAAACTAGTTATTTTTACTTTTAACTATTAGCTTCTTAGTCTAAATACAAGTCTTTACTTTGGCAAATAGGCTTTGAATTTCTTTTGCCAACAGATGGGCTGCAAGAGTGCTGGTGAACAGTGATGAAGCTTGTGTCCATGGCAGAAAGGTAGCGTTCTCAAATACCTGTTCCAATATTTAATATGTCGTCATTGAAGACAGAAATGATTTACCTGGGAATTTGTTTTATTGACCTGGAGTCCTGCATTATCTTTCTTGTGTGCAATTGCAGGATGTTGGACTTCCAAGTCAAGTTGCCAAGTTTTCAAAGGTAAGTCTAAATTTGTATACTTCCACCTGCACTAATTATAAGCCAAAGTCAGTTTACCTGGTATCGATATCAATTAAAATTTCAAGACTTTGATTGTCAATAATCACTAGTGTATGTGAGAAGTGTTCAAACTATCTAAGTTCTCTTCCTTGTCCAAAGTCAGGTGTCTGCCATAACCATTAGTCTTCATTCTGAATTTATTACTTTATTCATTTTTAAGTGAGCACTTAGCTGTAGTAAGTAATATGTTCTATTAAAGTACAGAAAATTACAGCACTTCCTAAGACAACGGAAAGTAGATTTAGCGGCTTCCTAAACATGATTGGAATGGCTGATTCTCCTGATACTGCAAACAGTTGCATGGACATACAAGTTAGTGAGGGCAATGGTCAAGCGGAAAATGATATCTGCAGTATCAACCTTGGTACTACCTGTAAGTAGGCTAAAATGTTGTTTCTATGCTTATGCCTGTGCTGATTGACTAAAAGTAAGCCGTTACTGTTTGGTTTTTTGGGAAAGATAAGCGTTTTGATGTCAGAATGTAGGTTTTAAGCAAATCAAACCCTTTAATCTCCCTTCCTGTACCACTTTTCCTTGTTCATTCAGCTGAGGTTGCATTTCTTAGACGATCATTAATCAACATTATAGGTGCTTTTGGCCTATAAATTTTCTATTCTTCTAAATAATTATTTTTTCTTCGACAATGTGTTATGCTATCTACCGAATGACAGTACCTCAACCTGATTCTAACAAGTGGATAGGCCCAGTAATCAAGATCTCACTTCCAAGTTTTAGGTAAAGTTCCTTTTTTTTTTTTCATTGTCTCTTATGCTAAATTAATAAATTGGTCTTGCTTTTTAATTGCAGTGGCCGTACAGAGTATAATCCTCACCTTCTCAAGTACTCTTGTCAGATTGAGTGCAGGTTTGGCTACGGGTTGATATTTGCTTGTGCATAGATGATTTTTATACGTAGTTACAATCTCAGGAGAATACTAGTTATACCAATGTTAGCTGTCTGCCCCAAGCATCTACTGATGCACCCTGTTTTTACATCTAACATAGACTAAGTAAATTTGATGACAAATAAATGATGCAGATTAGTTGGTAATTGTATCGTATGATTTAAATTTTGATTAATATAGTAAATAAGAAAAAAAGGTAAATGAAGTGGATCAATCTTTAAATTGTTAAGTTCCAGTAAGAGAGTTCTTGTGCAGGGTAAGGGCAGTGCCACCAGCAAAAATCTCGAGGCCCTTTGTATCGGATGTGGATGGGAAGAAATCCTCGGAAGGAGAAAGTTCTGAAATGAACTCTGGAGAAGATAAAATAAACCTGAGCTTATCTGTTATGCTGTCGAAACCAATTTTAGCTTTGGAGTTTAATTGTCTGAAAATGAAGGTGGAAGCTCCTACTACGGTTCCTGAATGCCCACCCTCTGAAAATTCTATCTTTAAATCTGTTTGATAGTCTTTTATGCATATTAACACGAACAGTACTCGTTCTAACATTTGCAAGATATATTTTGTTTT
>CAIGRR010252797.1:0-21718 GCA_903798365.1 Fraxinus sp. 1973-6204 | reverse complement strand
GATTACAAATGTGACCACATTCCAATCACTAAACTTTAAGCTGATATCAAACACCTTCACATACTGTATATATATATATATATATATATATATATATATATATATCCACAGAGAAAACAGAGGTTGGAACATGGGCAGACAAGAAGACATAAACTGAGGCAGGAAATTGAGGCTGGGAATTGAGATTTTGTTTTATTAATACAAATAGCAGCAGAAACAGAGGCAAAGAGTTAATTCCAGATTTGTTCACGTTTCGTCAATTTTTAGTGATGTCTTTCCATTTTTATTTGTTTAATTTCAATATTATACTATGCTAAATTTTTACATTGTTAAGATATAGATGAACCATTTTTTTTTCAAAATTTTATTATTAATTAATTATTTTGACGTTAATTTGTTTGAATGTTTATTATGGTTTAGATTGCTTTTCAATTAATTAGTCATTAGTTGTTTGTTTTATTATCATCGAGAGAGATAATATGATCGTTAGCACTGAATAATAAGCATTATGAGTCATTTTAATTGTTGTGCTAAAAATGGATTAACAAGGAGAATTCTACACTTAGCAATGTATATCAGAAATTTGATAAACTTTTACTTTGATTTCTAGTACATGATAAGTTAGACATATATTTATTACAAATCATTATTGTTATTTGATTAAGGTTATTATTAATTTTAACTCGATAAAACATATAGTTCTCGTGGGTTCGACACTTTACATACTACTATATTACTTGATCACGATCTCGTTCACTTGCGGATTTTCAAATGGTCAATAAATTAGGCAAATATCCCCTCAATTAGCCATAATTCATCTAGTTTAAAAGCCTGTATAAGTGTGTATAATACACTTAACAATAGCCAATTTAGAACACAAGAGAATCCTAATTCTGCCACATACAAGGATTGTACGAGGCAATGAACCATATAATCTTTTCTTAGAAGATAGATGGCACATGTATTTTATACACTAATATCCGCTAAAATCTTCACTACTTCGGGCATTTTAGGTCTACCCCTGGATCACTTGCACCAAATATCGTCCTTATTTTGAACAAATTCAACATTGCATCCTCCATACTAGACACCTCAACCACTGTATATCAAAACACTTCACCAGTCTATTCATGATGAACAACCGAATTAACACACCTAACTAAACTAGATAGATAACCTCAGCATTAGCTGCAAAATGTATAGCCGGTTTCCTAGTAAGAAGTACAAGTAGCACAACTCCAAAGCCGTAGACTTCAGAAGCTTGGAGCCCTGTCATGGTGTCTATCACTTTTGGGCTAAATAACCTGAAAATTGCGAAACTGGTAGCGCCGTTAACAATCAATGGTGTCAATTCCCTTTCTGAACAAACAACCATATCCATATGGATTAAGAAAAATGTGCGAGGATTTTATATTTCCTTGTACAAGAGTCTAACCAGCTTGCATGTGAATGTGAGCAATGCCCCTTGCTGCTTCAGCTTCAATTCTCAATTGGGGTTCCCAATCTAAAGATGAAATTTACACAGTTCGACCTCAACAATACTTAGAGGGGGGTGCGTATTATTTTATGAGGAATTAAACTTAATAATTAATTAGCAACAAGCCACTAATTATCTGTAAATGGTTATTCAATCAAGTCAATTTAATCTTATGTTTAAATACTGCAGTTCATATAATCATTAAGTAAAGCAGTAAAAACACAAAAATGATCACGGAGAAACCCCAACTGGGTAAAAACTCCGGGCACTCTGCCAGTTAACAATCAACTATAAACGATTCGTAACTTACAATCCACCATACTACACGATGACATGTACTAACTAATCTCCTGACTGCAATTTCGACAACTCTCCTGAATTCTGTGATCCTACACCAATTCCAACTTCAGTTTCCAAAGCTTTCATGGATTCTATCCTCCTGCAGCAACTCCTAACTTTGTGGAATCGTTAATCTCCTATGGAACCCGAAGAACAGTCCATTTCACCAACTGGAACTCCAGTTACCTTCCTCGATTTTCAACAACTTTGATAGATATGTGGGAAGAAGTAGTTTGGTATTTGGATTAGGAATCTGAAATTTCTCGCCACCAAGAACAGTATATCAAAGAATCATGAATGTTGAAGGCTTCGAAGATGAAGATAATACGAAAGCCCAATGTTCAACCTTAAGAAATCTCGTTCTATGACTTTAGAATATTTATAGGTAGGGTGTAACTCGAGCCAACCCTTGGCGACAGTTTAACGAAAATTCGTGTCGTTTCCTCGTTCTAAACTCGAAACCTTAGACCTATTTAACTAACTTTTAAACAAATCGCACATTACTACTTGAACTTTTACACTCTATCAATTNAATTCGTGTCGTTTCCTCGTTCTAAACTCGAAACCTTAGACCTATTTAACTAACTTTTAAACAAATCGCACATTACTACTTGAACTTTTACACTCTATCAATTTAAGTCATTTTGTTCACAGAATTTGTCAATTACAAAATCAACTAAAACCTAACAAAAGAAACTATGATTAGCCCCTTGTTATGTTCTCAAATTTAATTTTAGGTTTATTAAAACATCTCCAACAGACTATTTAAACATAAAATGTTCTTTATTTTAAAGAATCCAATCTTAAAATTATGCTCAAATAGACTTTTCAAATTAACTTTTAAAATAGAGATTGAATTTGACTCTCTAAATTGGAGTGCTAAACCCTCTCTCTATAATTAGATATATTCAAAGTATTTCAACTTTCAATTGAAAAAATAATATAATAATTTGAAAGGAGGTTACAAAATAAAAAATATGAAAAAACAATAAATATGTTTTAAAAGTAGTAAAATTAATTATTAAAAATAAAGAGCATGCTAGAGTGCTTAATTTTTACTCTCTAAATTTATATATATCTCTAACTTACAAAATATGCTCATTAAAAATAGAGAATTTTTTAAAGATGTTCTTGGTGTTTTGTTCTAATTGAAAGAGTCAAATGTAATTAATAATTATAGAGTAATTAGATGTTTATCCACATTTTGTGCTAATTGTTTGACATAGTAGGAGTTAGTGAGAGGGTGAGTTCCTCAAATTTTTAGGATTAGTGAATCATGTAACTTGTGCTTCTATTTAAAGAGTTTCATATCAATAAAGAAGAGGAAGAATGAAATTATTTGAAACTTTGGTTGTATTTTGAAGTTTGAAAACCAATATCTTGGTAGGCCAATTTCCCCGAATTAACCCTCTTTGATCACTTCTCAATTTAATGTTTTTAACTTTTCAAAACGAATAATTCACATTTGTATTACCCCTCTTTTTCGCGAAATGGTCACGATTGTGCAAGACTATAACCATTCACAGCAAAAAAGTAATAATAAAATAAAATAAAATCTGGAACTGATTGTTATTATATTGCTAGTAGAGCTTGTATGTAGCCCCTGTTTGAACCTAATTCTCTAAAGGCATTGGCCTGTTCTCTTTACTATTTTCAGGCGATTTCCAATTTTCAGTTTTTAAAAATACTGAAAACATGTTTACTTGCCTATTTTCAGAAATGAATTTCCAAAAATGAGTTTAAATTTACAAAGGAAACGAAAAACGTCAAAAAAGTCGTTTTTGTTGTTTTCAATTAAAACCAAGTCAAAACTTCATTTTTTATTTTTGAAAACAAATTTTCAAAATGACAAATAACATGTCTTCAACAATCTCAAAATTGACACTTAAAACTCAAAACTCAAAATGAATTCAAAAACTCAAAAACTAAAATTTGAATACGAAGAGAACATCCCTTAATTTTTCCTCATATTCATTTTCAGCCTCAAATTCTCCCAATAAAATTATTTTGCCCGTGAATTAAAAAAAAATCCTACTTTTTAATGACACGTTTTCCAAAAAAAAAAATCACCTTTGAAACTCATTTTTTAGGAAATTTTTTTTTTCGTTTTTCTTTTTACTTTTTGGCAATGAAAACAAATTTTATAACCAATTGTGGAAAAAATTATCACTTTAATAAAAAATTTCATGTAAAACAAAGCTAAACAAACACAAAATTTTAGAATTTTTCAGGTGAAAAATTATATCAATCAAACACACTAAATTAACAATTATCTGTAAAATAATTTCTAGACAATTACTTTCCCTAGAATTCATTTTTCTTTCCACCCTTGCAATCAAATAGATCCTAAGAGTCATTGATGATAATGGAATCAAGGAAGTGATGTAGCTTTAACTTGTCCATGTTTCATTACTTCATATGTACTGTCTACATAGTCAAATTCCTAAGTTGGATTACATTGATTTATCCAAGATAAATTAAAATACGACAAAAATAACGTTGCAGTAATTGGCTTATAATATCAGAATTCAGAAGTCATTTGTCAAAGGGATGAAATGGAATCTCACTTACCATGGCGGACCGAGCACCTGACCAGCCTCCGTGGTCGCCCGTGCTGGCTCTCCTTCGAGAACTTCTTCAGGTAAATCGCCGACTCGCCGTCCGCCGGGAAGAAAGAAATGAAGAAGACGCTAATTTTTTTTTTTCCTTTCTTAATGTTTAGGCCTTTAAAAAAAAAAAAAAAATAGGCCCAGCCCATTCCATGGGTTTTGCTTGCAAATTGCAATTGCAAGTTCATTACCCACAAAGCCAAATACAATTCCTAAATTGAAACCGACAGAGGGCGAGGAGGGAGACGAGTGTTAGGGACGAATCCACTGTGGAGTGTGAAGTGCTGATCAGTCGACGGTGGCGATTCAACAGTTGCAAAACTAAATGCAATAGCTGGGCCTGGATAGCTTCGTCTACGCCTGTACCAAAAGACAAAAGGTATTAGCTCAAAATCTTGGCCCTTGAAAATTTGAAATCAATATTGATAGTTTGCTATGCTACCCAGTACCCATGAATCTTTCTGGTTCAAACAGATCCGGATTTTGCCATGATTCTAGGCTCCTTGCCGGCTGCCTATTAGCATTCTATTTTTCTTTCTTTCTTTTCTTTCTTTCTTTTCTTTCTTTCTTTTTTATTTTTTGTGATTTTGTGATTTATGAATTATGAGAAACGATAATTTATGTTATATTATTGTAATTCCTATGAGTTATGACTTTTGAGTTATAATTTTGATTTGTGAATTGTAAATTGGGAATTTAGGTTTTTAGGAAATTAGGGAATTGTGAATTGTGTATTGAATTATGAATATACTTTTTACATTGAAGTGCATTTACATATGTATTGAATTATATTTTCAACAATTACGATCGTTGATTGTCATCGGTCATCGATCAACGATTATCGGTCAAGGTCAACAGTCAACGATCTTGGCCCTAGCTGGACTACAATATTGGATTCGCCCCTACATGTATCATACAACATAAGCTTTTTCATGCGTCAACAATTGATGCATAAATCTAGTTCGACAACTAACCTTTTACAAACAAAAAACCAAACAGGGTTTCGACTCATTGAAATCAAGAAATGTAGAAAGAAGAGAATAGTAGAAAATTATGTTTTGGTCAAGGCAAGAGTTTTTCCTGAAGACGATAATCTAAGTGCTAACGGTGTTTTGACACACATCTCCCAAGATACAATAATTATGTCGTGCAATAAGAACATTCCAAATTAGGCAGACCAACTTACCTCTAATGTTTAGAACCTTAAATTATTTGATGCATAATGCAACTATAAAAGTGCATGGGCGAAGTGAGTAAACTGAAATGGGGAAGCCTATATATAATTATTGGAAAGTTGTGTTTTAAAAGACAATTATTGGAATAAGACAAATCTCAAAAGACATGTCCTTTCAAGACAACTTTTGTCAAAAATTCATCCGAAAAGATGAATCTTTCAGCTTGAACATAGTCTAGAATATTTTGTCACGTGTCGTACCCGCATTAATAGAATATTCCACCATTCTAAGAAGTTTTTTTTAGAATGACCTATTTCTCTAGGAAGAAGGCATGTTTTGAGACAAAAACTTCTTCTCAATGAGATTATAGAATTGATATTTAATTGTCTCTTTTGGATATCTTACAAATAGGCATTTGTGATACTTAAACTCTAGCTTATTTGATTTAGTACGCTTTACATAAACGTCACAATCCCAAACATTTATGTGAGATAAGTTCGGTCTTCTGCCTTTCCATAACTTGTATGGAGTATTTTTAATTAATTTAGATGAGACATGATTTAGTGTGTAGCATATGACATTTAGTTCATTGCCTAAAAACGATTTTGGGAGGTTTGCATAGCTCATCATTGATCACACCATATTTAATAGTATGTGATTCTTCCTTTCAAGTATATTATTATGTTGCAGTGGATGCGATGGAATCCATTGTAAGAAAATCTTATTCTTTTTTATATAATCTAAAAATTCATCTTTAAAATATTCTCCACCTCGATTCACATTTTACTTAGGAGGCATGATTCACATTTATCAAATGATAAATAGATTGATCCCAAATATCTAGCTCTATGTAATTTAAAAAGTATTTTTAATTTATATGATAATTGAAGACTTGTTTTGAAGTTTTGGTTGAAATAGTCGTGAACTTATCAAATTATGAGCTGGAGAGAAAAAGTCTAGCAATTTTGCTAGCTGACCGCTAGTTTTGGCACTCTAGCATTGGGGGTGAAAAGGGAGCACAGAGTTGGTACTCGCTTGGCGCCAGCATTTCGCCCGTCTGGCGCGCACCGAGAGCTCGAGCAACAATGTTATCCGGGCAGAAATCCTTTTTTTGATTCTGATTCATTTCTTGTATTATATTTCATCCAAAACACTTGTAATGAGTTCCTATATATACTCCACCTAATTTATCACCTTTACAACCTAGTGAGAGCATAGGAAAACATTATATAGCATTGAGAGAACATCAAAGTGAGATAATCTAGATTAGAGGGAGAGACTCGCATATTTTGAGATATGTTGTCTTGCAAGATCATTTTGTATTTATTTGCTATTTATCATAGGGAAATCTTCGCCTCTGCTCGTGGGTTTCTCGAATTTGGATTTCCACGTTAAATTTTGTATTGTTTTGTGATTCTTTTTCACCTTGTTATATTTTCTTGATTTTAATATGCATAACAAGTGGTATAAGTTCTATTTTGTAAATTGACTTGTTTTACAACAGGCTTAATATAAGGTAATATAATAACTTCAAGTTAAAAGATCTATTCTACTATCGAATGTTATAGATTACCACTAATGCTAAGATAGTTATCCATGTAAAATCTCTTCAGTAGGTCTCCAATGTTTTTTTTTTTCTTTTAACAACACATCCTAGCATCCATTTAAATATTAATACATTTTAACTTGTGAGATCACCTACTTAATTTAAAAGTGAGAAATGCCATACATTTTGATATATCCATAATAATGATATCCGTTTCTTATTATTACTTATGATCTTGAATAGTTTAAAATTTAGTTATATGTAATTTGTTTCTCACAATCACAACCACTTGTGATTAACAAGTTACCAAGATTTAAATTTACAAACTCTATTAATTTAATTTGCTACTATAATAATTAAATTAAATAATAGATCTACCATAAATAATAATGCATTAATCATATTAAATATATTTACTTTCAAAATCGATTGGATTTATAGCATAACACTTACAATGGGCTAGTGGGTGCGCCATTGCATTTGGACTTTTGTAAATCCTCTACCATTTTCAACACATCAGGCATTTTAGGTCTCTGTCTTGGATTGTCTGCCACGCAACTCATTGCTACTCGTAACATCTTCACCATGTCTTTCACTTCATTAGGGAATCTCAGAGCCAAACTTTCGAACACTTCAAGTCTCTTGTCCTCACCTAACAAGAGACGAACCCATTTGACTAAATCTACCTTTTCAACACCGATTTGATTCATAGGGGATCTTCCAGTGAGAAGTTCAAGCACAAAGACTCCAAAGCTGTAGACATCAGACTTCTGCGAAACCTTCCCGACAATTGTCGTTTCAGGAGCACGGTATCCTGTAGTGCACAGGACAACTGGTACTGCTTCCGTGCTTCCCACGCCAAAATCAGACACACAGCCATTGTTTTGGGAGTTGAGAAAAATGTTCGAGGCTTTTATGTTTCCATGGATGAGTCTACCACGATTTCGTGTGTGTATATGAGCAATACCCCTTGCTGCACCTTTTGCAATTCTTAGACGCGTTTTCCAATCTGGCTGGTTTTCAACTGTGTTCCCTGCATAGGGGAAGGCATCAATAATTATCACATCTTCAAAAGATAAATGACAGCGTGCCCAATGCTTATATGATTCATATCAAACTTGACTATCATTTCACTCACGGCATAGCAAAATATGATCAAGCCATAAGCATCAAGACCGACTCGAGTTGTACAAAAGTTAGAACGTTTTGCGTACCATGTAGCAGAGCAGATACACTTCCCTGATTTTGGTAGTCATAAATTATGAGCATATCTCTGGAAAAATAATAAGCCATTGGCGCAGCCACGTTTTCGTGCCTTATGCTTCCAAAAATCTCCAGCTGCTGCTCAAATTCTCGTTTACTAAGGATTACGTCCTTCAGTTTCTTTACCACGACTTTATTTCCATTATCCAGTTTTACCCTGTATGATGTCCCAAATGTTCCCTTTCCAAGAACCTGAGCAGAAGACCTGAATATATCTCCCAGCTTAAAAGAAGGACTATAACCTCTTAGAAATACTAGCTCGGGAACAGTAGGTTTTTTACCAGATCCTTCAGTTTTCTTTAACTTTACATCCTTGGAGTAAGCTGTGGGATTCTGCTCATACAAATATGCACCTTCTTCCCTACAAATGTTGACAGGTACGTGATCAGTCGGAAAACTGGAATCTGATGATAACGAGCTGATGCTTGGGCTCCTCGAGTGATCATGAGCAATTTGCCAATCCTTCTCTCGCCGCATCACGGCTTCCACCAGCCTTTCCCAGTTGTCATAACTCCTAGACATCTCAACTTTGAGCTTCAACCAGAACCAGCTGAATCTAGTAGGAATTAACACTACTAATTCCGTGATATGATTGGGACGCAAAAGATAATTTAAAGCTAAAAGAAATAAAATCACAAAAATAACCCGAAGTAAGAGACCTGAGAATCTAACATGGTTTCAAAAATCTGCCTACTTCCTCAAAAACAAAAGAAAGAAGAATACCAAAATACACACTAATTTTTTGGCCTATGCAGAAGATCTCCTCACTCTATTTTCTCGTTAGTCATGGCTTCGGTCCGCGTGCAAAGACTACTAAACATAATCACATGGATATTTGACAATGACACCGTCATTAGTTCATATTAAGACATGATAATGATTGACTATAAAATTACTTGAAGTCACCCCTTCGGGGGGTGACCGAGTTGATTAAGTAGGTGAACGCGGAGATCGAAGGTCACGAGTTCGAATCTCCTGCCAACACTTCCTTGATCGAATCAATCGCACCGGGCTTGCCTAGTGATTTGCGGGTCACTGCACATGGATCGAGGGTTACTCAGTGCGCACTTACGGGTAGCGGTCGCGGGTTCCTACGAAAAAAAAAAAAAAAAAAAGAAAATTACTTGAAGTCATATTTTTAAGTATTAATTTTATGAATCATGTATCAACCTTTTTTCCCCCAAAAAAATCTAGTCACATGAATGTAACTAATAGATAACATATAGATTTTACTATAATCAAACATCGTACTAAGTCACAATTACACAATTTATAAGTCACATTTATCAAAACAAGTGATAGTCACATATCACCTGGTCAGAATCACATCTTACCTAATTTTTGAAAGTATTTTTTATAAATTTATTAATTTTGAAGATTGTCTTCTAAACTGTTGTAGATATGAAATTTTCCCATGATTAATATGATCAGGAATTTGGTGCAATTAATACTCAAAATAAATGAATCTAGAGTAATTCAATTACAAGTGAAAAGTTACTATTGACCAAAAAAATAACTTATGACCAAAAATCTAATTTTTATTAGTAAAAATTTGTGTATAAGAAAAAAATTACATATAAATAAAATATATTATTTTCAATACATATCAAACGTCATATAACAATAATACACTATAATCCAACTTATTTTTCCTAATCATATCCTATTATTCAATATGGTGTATCAAACGTACCCTTAGTGTTGAACTAAAAGTATACAAGCAACGAATTAGCCAAGTCAATATGATTTGATAAAATAGTAAAGACTAAAGGGCTTTCTTTTGCTGAAAAATTCTATTATATTAAAAAGTGAACAAAAACAAGTGGGATTTGAAATTTTTATGGAGATAATGAATACAAAAATCTTGTCAGACCCAACTACAAAAGGGAGAGAATTTATTAATTTCGACACAGCGTTCTTACAACTGAAGATAACTTTATTTATTATACTTTTAAATTAAAAGACTTAATGATAAATAGTATTCTTTTAGATTACAATTGCATTGAAATTGATCAAAATAGAGTTGTTATGCCAGTGAGGTTCCAAAGTGGCCACATGGTAACTACATAAACCTAGGCCCACACTCCACCTTATCACTGCCTATGTAATTCCACATGAAGGACAAACTCCCATGAAGAGGTCAAACCCTCATGGAAAGGTCAGATCCTCATGAAAATGTCGAACCTCATGGACGAGGCCATATGAGGCGCTGCAAGGATCTTTCCTACAAGATCTCAAGTGATTGATAGATGTAACAACTCACTGAAACAATCAATTTACACAGTCAAATTGTCAAGTCTAGTTCTTAAATTTCAGCCTAGGCCATAGGGATACAAACGATCAGGAACATTAAATACACCTGAGCCTAAGATTGACAGAATGATGGTCTCTCATTATTATTTTCTCTACATATACACTCCCACATCTGAACCCTTTTTTCTATGTGTTAGGTATTTAACGTAATTTGCTATTCTTTGAACTAAAAGGACTTGATTTGATATGTTGTAAAAAGTCAATGAGCAGTGTGCAATTAGTGAAAATTGTGTATCTCAGGTCTAGGGTTCGAGAATGGAAAAGAAGGAAAAACGGCGTGAATTTTCGCTAGACTATCGCCAAAGCTTGGCTCAAGCTTCAAAAATAGAACTTTCATCGCTAGACTATCGCTTCACCTTAAGTCGAGCGACAACCTATCGCTAGCATTTCACTCGGGCGACGGTGTCATCCGAAAATTTTTTAATTTGTTTTTTTAATGCTTTTTCCCTCTGCCCATTTATTCCCTAACCTACATATAAATATCCAAATGCTACAGAACATAATTTCTAAGGTTGACTATTGAGAAAACACATTGCCTCCATATTCTTTTCATCCTCTGATGCATTCAACCTTCATACTTCAAAGTATATTGTTCTTGGCAGCAAGAAAAATATCAATTCTTAAATTCAAATACCAAACTCTGCTTCCTCTGTATCTGTTAGAGTTTATGAAGATCAAGGGAATGTGACTGGAGTTCTAGTCGTTGAAGAATGTGGTGTTCTTCGCGAATCTACATTAGATAGACGATTCCACAGAGATATGAGCTGCTGCAGGATAGCGCAATCTAAAAAAGTTTTGGAAATTGCAGCTGGGAGTTGGTGCAGGAGCACAGAATCTAGGAGAGCTGTTGGAATTGCAGTTAGGAAATTAGATAATACGTGTCGTCATCTAGTCTAGTAGACTGTAAGTTTAATACCGTTTATAGTAGATTGTTATCTAGCAAAGTTTTCGAAATTTTTACCCAGTTGGGGTTTCTCAGTGATCATACCGTGCATTATTTACTGCTTTCGTTACTACTTTAATATTCTGTGATATTCAAACATAGGACAATTGAAATGTTTACTTAACCATCTAGAGATAATTAATTGGTGACTTGTTGCTAGTTAATTAAAATTAATAAATTCCGTATTTACACTTATTCACCCCCTCTAGGTGTAGTTTGGGTCGAATTACATAGCTTTCAATTGGTATCAAAGCCTTAATTCGATTCCTGACTTATTTTTAATTTTAAATAAGTCAGTCATTGTCCGTGCCTCCGTTTTTTGAAGAAAGCAACTATGCTTATTGGAAAGTTTAAATGAGAGCTTTCCTTAAAACTTTGGATGAACGTATTTGGATTAGAGTTCAAACTGGGTGGACTCCACCTTCAATTGCTGTTGTTGGTGTAGTCACACTTACTGATATTTCTCTTTGGATTACAACGAACTTAGATGAGTATAACTGGAATAACAAATCCTTACATGCCATGTTCATTGTTGTGTCTGCAGAAGAGTTTAGGAGAGTTTCGATGTTTGAGATTGCTAAAAACGTTTGGGACATTTTAGAAACCACACACGAAGGAACTAAAATTGTGAAAAACTCTAAATTGCAAATGTTAACATTTAGGTTTGAAGAAATTAGGATGACGGATGATGAATCTTTTGATGATTTCTATGCTAAGCTTAATGATATAGTCAATTCGAGTTTCAACCTTGATGAAAGGATCTCCGAGCCCAAGATCGTTAGAAAAGTCCTTAGATCCCTATTTGAAAGGTTTAGGTTGAAGTTACCGCTATTGAAGAAAGGACTTAGATTCAGTAAAAATTGAAGAACTCGTAGGATCTCTCTAAACCTATGAACTCATCGATTCTCAACTTAAAAAGGTTAAATCCATTGTCATGAATACTGTTAGAGAAGAAGAGAGTGAGTCTACAAATGTTGAGATNTGTTAAAATTGAAGAACTCGTAGGATCCCTTCAAACTTATGAACTCACCATCTCTCAACCTAAAAAGGTTAAATCTATGTTATGTATACTGTTAGAGAAGAAGAGAGTGAGTCTACAAATGTTGAGATGCTTAGGGATGATGAAATAGCTTATTTCGTTAAAAAATTTCAGAAGGTGATAAGAAATAGGAGAAAGCCTAAAAAATGAAGAAACGAAGTCCCTAATAAAGTTTCGAAAGATAGACATGAGAAAAATAACTCTAGGACTCCCATTAAGAAAAATCAATATGTTCGATGTCATGAGTATCAAGGTTATAGCATAGCCACTATCGGAATGAATGTCCTAATCTGAAAAAGAGTTCGAATAAAGAAAGACGTAAGGCATTAGTAGTGACCTTGAGTGATGAGGAATCAGATGCTAGTGCTCATAGTGATACATCTAGTGGTGAGCATGCACAGAATTTCATGGCCTTCACTTCCGTTGCTACGATAGANTCGAATAAAGAAAGACGTAAGGCATTAGTAGTGACCTTGAGTGATGAGGAATCAGATTCTAGTACTCACAGAGACACATCTGGTGGTAAGGATGAATAAAATTTAATGGCCTTCACTTCTATTGTTATGATAGAATCTGATAAGGAGATTGAAAATGAATGGTGCGAAAAATCCGAGGAAGAGTCGGAGGATGAACCTGATATTCACGAATCTTATCGTGAATTATTTGAGGAGAGTTTTAAAATAAAAAAGGTCAATAAAGCTATGTTGAAAAAAGTTAATGATTTGGAAAGAGAGAAGGAAACTCTTGGGTGACCTTCAGGACTCTACTAAAAACTTGAGTGAGTTGAAGCTTGTGAATAAGAACTTGGAAGCAAAAGTTAAATCCTTAACAAGTGATCTTGAAAAATCTAACACTAAACTCCAATCATTCATGAGTGGTTCACAAAAACTTGATGATCTATTGGGGATGTATAAGTCTACAGGAAATAGGCATGGGCTGGGTTACGTTCATAATGGCAATACTACTGCTAGTACATCCAGGACCACATTTGTCCCGGCCTAGTACAAAGCTCGAAATACTAGTGATCCTGAATCAAAGGTCAAGTATGCCTTAGGATCGTGACCTACTAAACAATGTAAGGTCTATCGTCCTATATATCGGTAACAACCTCCGAGTAGGTATGAACCTAGGTTTATTCCCACTTGTCACCATTGTGGGGACACTAGGATACACAAGAACTATGTTTTGTAAACTTGTGACTAGAAGTAAAAGTTAGGATTTCTCGAGCAATCCCACTTATTTGTTTTTTGTTTTTATTTTTCTTGTTTTGTGCTTGTATTTGTTTTGGTATTGATTTTTTTAAAATTTTTTTTGGGCTCTAAACACATCGTGGTGCCCTGAAACATAGCATTTGTAACCAAGTGTGCATTTATCTGTTCTATACTGCCATTTTCATTACTTGGTTCAGTTTAATGTGGAGTATTGAGCATTGTTTCTTCATGTAACATTTGCACTGCACACATTGTGATCTTGTAAGTGAATCTGGACCGCATGTGTGAGGTTCGGGATGGCTATCATATGTTGGTAAGGTGACCTGAAACATGAATTGACCTACATTTAGATGACCTTAGCTCATGATTCTTCTCCTCGTATTATTTAATTAAAAAAAATAATTGTTTGGTTCATCTTATATATTTGTTCGAAGCCTATTTGACTCGAGTGATTAAGCTCGAGGGGTTTCTCATAACCTGGTGCCTAAGGTCAACTGACTTGAGTTAACCATCTTAAAACTCGTTACATGGGTCAATTTAGTCACTTAATGGACAAGAGTCTGCACATAAGAAGCAATTTATGAGAAAAGCGACATAAAACTAATATGCACAAATTCGGGGGAGATAAGAAAAATAAATAAATATATTTATGTAATTGAGCTCGTTTTCAGGCCCTAAAATTCTTTTGGATTTGACGTTCATCAGTAAGAAAATACTTACTTAACAGTGATGTTCACATGTCATTTCTCAAAAATTTAAGGTTTGAAGTCATATTCACGAGAAAATAGTGGCACTTTACATGCATGAGTCACTTGTACACTTTACTCCATTTTGAAAAGTACGTGGGAAAGTTTTTATTGATAATGTTCTACTTGTGAATACTGCATGGTTGAATTCGTCGGGTTGTCAAGGGATTTATATGTTTAAATATTATTGAAAAAAGGAAAAAAAAATGCTATTTTTCTTTATTTTCAAAAATTCAATGCTATTTTTGTCAACAAATTTTTCGCCAGCTTATCGCTGAGCCACGCTCGAGCAAAAAAGCAGAAGCTGGCTTGCTCTCTTGTTGCTCGACTATCGCTCGAGCGACAACCTGTATTTTTGAATTTTAACGTTCTTTTCAGGGTTTTACTCGAATTTTATCATTTTTCTCTTCAATTTGTCTCAAATCCTACCTACCCACATCAAATTCTTGCTTTCCCCACTTGTTCATCTCAAATCATACATTATTTTTGCTATTTCATAGAATCAACAAATTTTCTAAGGTAAATCTCTTAAACCCTATATTTCTTTTCAATAATTGCAATTTTTTGGTATTTTTCGATTCTTACACATTCTTGCTTCACATTTTGGCATTGACACCTCATGCTTTATTCATTCTCATACTATGTCATCATTTTTTCACATTTTTACAATGAAAATTGGAATTTTAGACGAATTTCCCTCGATTTTTATCCATGTTCATCATTTTTTTGTTGTTGGTTCATTTTGGATGTCAATTGGTAGATTGGGGATGATCTTTGGTGGTTGTTTGAGAATTGTTGAATGGTGTCATGAGGTTTGGAGATATGTGTGATTCTTTTGCTATGTTGGGCATATGTTTGTCGTTTTTGGTCCGTTTTGGGGGGAGTTATGGATGTGTTGTTGATAATGGATTAATTGGATGTGGTGATTGTTGGTTTTGTTGGCTTGATGTTGTTCATGTTGATGGCATTGTCACTGCGAGGTGACGTCACGTCCCTGCGGCAAGACATCATGGCACATGTCATGTTTTCACATCACTTAACGTCCAGGCGTCCGACATGTAGTTGTACATTTATTCTAGGGCATGTTACATTTACCTTATTTGCATTATTTTGCGTACATTCATGCATCTCATGCATATCTTGCATATTATGTCAAGGTTTTGATATATAATAGTCTTATTCATTTTAGATGTCGCCTAAGAGAGCACGTACTGTCGCTTCATCCCCTGGTACCTCCTAATCTCACAGTAGGTCTAGATCATTTCAGCTGTTGCCCAAGACACTTTCGGGTCACAGTTTTCATTGAGACCTGTCTTGTTTGTGCACGAGGTCATTATGTTTGACCTGTCACTCGACCTCGCTACCATCTTCTCTTCTAGGGGTTGGGAGTCGTTGTTGGTCAAGTTAGTCCCTCCATCGAGTCTATTGACTCACGAGTTTTATGCTAACATCTACGACGTTAGCGGTTCATCTTGTAGAGTCTTTCTTAGGGGTAAGACGATTAAGATTACTCTTGATGTTATGTCTAGCATAACTCACATTCCCAGAGTCGTTCACCCCTTATTTCTTTACTCGACCCCCGATACTCTTTCGACGGACTCTTCAGTCTTTTCGACAGTGTTTAACATACCATTGGAGGGAGGTCCCAATGCGATTCACACTAATTCTCTTCCCACTGATCACCAGATTCAGTTGTGCATTGTATGCACGAATTTTCGGCCCGTATCTCATACTTCTTCATTACCTATAGAGAAAACTCGATTTTTGTATACCCTATTGCTTGTCAATTTTATTGATTTACACTCATTCATTTGCCAGCAGATTTTATGGGCTTTTCGTATCACGGGGAGGAGGGTAGGGCTGCCATATGCTTGTTTAATATATAGGTTAGTGAGAGCCATAGGAGTGAGTTTCCCAAAGGGAGTTCCGAGGTGGGTTTTCCGATCGATTAGCCATACTATTATTGCTTAGAGTAGGTCACATGCTTCTTTTGAGCTGGCACATCCTGTTGACCCGACGTGCCAGCTGATCCGATTGATGACCTCATATCCTCCGATCCCTCCAATTTCCCTACTTTTTCCTCTGCTCCTCTACCCTTTGATATTGCATCGTCTTCTACTTTTGCTCCTCCTCCCACTGGTTTAGTTTCTCCTCCTGCCGAATCTATTCCACCTTTTGTGTCTGTTCCTATTGACCCTTTTGTTGTACTTATGGGACAGTTGACCGTGCTGATCGAACAGCAGGCTCGGATGATGGCAGAGCTTACGCAGCTGCGAGGTATAGTTGATCGACACATTGTCAAGTTTACTACGCTTCGGGGTGCTGTTGGATATATTCAGCGTGGGCTTCATTGGATTCATCGCCACTGGGATGATGGTGCGGCTTCAGAGGAGAGGACTGATTCTGACGATGCTGATGAGATTTTTGTTTTTCCTTGTCATTTTATGACAAAAAGGGGAGTAGATATAGATTTTACTTTTTATTTTTTGTGATTTAACGTGATGTACATGTTTTTATCTACTTGATGTATCTAAAATTTTGATTTTTGTTATATGATATAACATAATTTCAATTTTGCTAAATTAAGTTTTTGATGTTTTAGTAGTATCAATGTTTCGTTTCGGTATGTTGGGTTTCATTGACACTATGTCTTAATTTAGCTTATGATATGAAACTGGAAAACATGCAATATGAATTACAAATTTCTTAAATTACTTGTACATGTGAACTGTATTTATTCTTGATACTGTTCACAATTTACACTGTGTATTTGAGTTGTCTATTTCAGGGTACGAAAAATGAAATGTAGAATTCGTTCAAGACAGTTATTAGTTGTGTCAGTTGTTTTTGAGTCTGTAATCTTATTTTAATACAGCCTTGATTTAGATTGTAGTTTTGTCACATAATGTCAAAAAGGATGTTTGTTAGGTATTTAATGTAATTGGTTATTCTATGAACACTGGATTTGATATGTTGTAAAAAGTTAAGAAGTAGTGTTCAATTAGTGAAAATTGTGTATCTTAGGTCTAGGGTTCGAGAATGGAAAAGAAGGAAAAATGGCGCTAATTTTCGCTAGACTGTCGCTAAGGTTTGGCTCGAGCTTCAAAAACAGAACCTTCATTACTAGACTATTGCCTCACCTTCGCTTGGGTGACAACCATCGCTAGCCTTTCGCTATAGCGAGAGTGTCATGCGGAAAACTTTTAATTCATTTTTTAAAGGCTTTTTCCCCCGCCCGTTCATTCCCTAACGTACCTATAAATATCCAAACACCACAAAACGTAATTTTTAAGGTTGATTATTGAGAAAACACATTGCCTCCATATTCTTTTCATCCTCTAAAGCATTCAACCTTCATACTTCAAAGTATATTGTTCTTGACGGTGAGAAAAACATCAGATCTTAAATTGAAATACCAAATTGCTGCTTCCTCCATATCCATCAGAGTTTCTGAATATCAAGAGAAGGTGACTGGAGTTCCAGTTGTTGAAGAACGCGATGTTCTTCGTAAAGCTCTTATACCAGTGAAAAATGACCCGCTACTACAATGCTAAAGTGAAAAGGAGGTCATTTTGCATAGGCAACCTTGTACTAAGAAAGGTCTTCTTCTTATCAAAAGAACCAGCGTAAGCACATTAGGCCCCAATTGGGAGGGCCCCTATCGTATTAAAGAAAAGTTAGAGCCTGTGACATACAAAATTGAAGACTTGGATGGAAGGGTACAACCTTTTATACGAAACATAGAACATCTACAAAAATACTATCAGTGACCAAGATTCATTTCTTAAGTTGGATGATCTTTCCTAACACACGTAAAAAATTTCTTCAATATAATGAATTTTAGTACAAGTGTGTTCACCTTTTCATTTCCCTTCTATTGATGAACATCCACCATGGAAGAGGTCCTTAGCATGGATGAGCTACCCACCACACAAAGAAGTCAAACCGCTTCGAAAGGGGAGGCGTGAAGCACCCTAAATGAGGCATACCTTGAAACCTACAAAGATGAAGCCTTATATAGATGAACCATCCATCATGAAAGAAGTACTTATGTAGATAAGCTACCCACCTTGTAAGAAAGTCTAACTGCTTCAAAAGGAGAGGTGTAAAACACCCAAAGGAGGTCCACCTTGAAACCTGCAAAGACGAAGCCTTCTATAGAGGAACCATCCACCACGGAAGGGAGTTCTTGCGTATATAGCTACCTACTGTGTAAGGAAGTCTAATCAGTACAAAAAGAAAGGCGGAAAGCCCTACAAAAGGGCTCACCTTGAAACCTACAAAGATAAAGCCTTTCATGGATGAACCATTTACCATAGAAGAAGCCATTCCATGGATGAGTCACCTACCATACAAAGAAGTCTAACTACATTGAATAGGAGAGTTGTGAAGTACCTCAAAGGGGGCACACCTCAAAATCTTCAAAGCTTAGACTAACCTAATGCACCTAAATAAATTAGGTTTTCCATCAAAAGGAAATTATGTTTGTTGAGGCCCCAAGACTTGGTCAAATTTATAATAAGTTGCCTTGGTTGAACCCTATAAGTTGCCTTGGTTGAACCCTATCAAAGGAAGAAGCATTTGTGTCTAAATTAGTCAGATTGGTCCAAACAAAATGATTGCTAAGGTTTAGACTACATCACTAGGGTTCAAGTTACATTACTTAGTCTAGGCCATTGTACTTAGTAATTATGTGATGATCAAGTAATTAGACTAAGCCTATAGCTTAAAGTAGCCTGCTTAAAGGAAGCGATCAGGTTTAGTTTATTATTAAGTTTAGTTGCATTATTTGGCGGGGCAGTTACACATGTACAAAAACTAAATTTCAAAATATAAAAGTAGATAGGCAAATTAAGAAAAACGGATATTTCATTAATGAAAAGAGGTTTTACAAGAATATTCGAAGTGCCTCAGAAAATCACGAGGAAGGAGAAATGAAGAGCCTAATCACTAATTGACACTGTCTTGAGGAATAGCCTCTCGATCATAAGCTTCAAGGTCAACCACTAGATCTTTTGTTGGGGGTAGCCATTTCTTCTGTGAGAAACTCTTCCTTTAAAGTAGACAGATCCAGCATGGGATGAACCTCGGCCATCTTCTTCAAGACCTTGACATTCCTCAAGTAAAAACTTAGGCCATTGTACTCAACTATTTCATGAAAATGAGCCAAGTAGTCATTCACTCCAGTCTTCCCAACGACCCCAACTTGAAGTTTTATATCATTCATCTCTCCAGTTAGCTCCTCCACTTCATTTTGAAGCTTTCCTTTCTCTTGCAACCTCCAAGACATCGGAGGTAATCTTCTGTATGTTATTAACTTAGTCCACTCGATTCTTCAAAGTGTTGACCTCAGACCTTAAAATTGGACTTCTTTTTCGAGGAGCTGGCTCTTCACTTCAATGAACTCAACCTTTCACTTTACCTTAGCTTACTTCGTTTTAGCAGCTTCAAGTTCCTCATTGAAATTAGTAGTATCAGATTGTAGCCTCTTTAGTTCCATCTTTGCATCTTTTATCTTTTAGACGAACTCATGTTCATCCTTGGGAGTCACGTCATCTCCATTTGGGTGGCTAATTGAAGGTAATATCACAAGCTTGTAAGGCGATCCCCACCTCCATTTGGTCCACCAATTGCAAGACTCGACATAAAGGAAGTACTTCTTGTCCAATACTTGTGATATACTTTTGCAGCCATCTGTACTTTAACGGAAAGTAGTGCATAAGCCGTTGGGTCAAGCACTTCCCAGAAATTTTCAATCCTTATTGGGGATATGCTCCTTCCTTGCAAGAGGTTTACCCCTCTTTCTTTTACATAGGGGCTCATCGAGGTATTCTAGCTTTAATTCAGAGATCCAGATTACAGTAATTGGGCTTGCCACTATTGGTCTTTTCCTAGACTCATCAAGGGTCATCTGGTGAGTGGGTGGAGGTGAAAGCTAAGATAACTTGGTTATTAATATTATTATTTTGGTTGGCCTATTCTGCTGAGGCTCAACCTTTTCGTTCTCCTTTTATCAATAGGAGGAGATGGCGAGTTCACCTTGGAGATTTAGATGAGCTTATCTCTATGATGGCAGTAGGTAGATGTGTTTAAGTTCAGAACACACCTTGTGGCCGAGCTTCCTAGAGTGGAACATATCTGGCTTTGCATATTTTTTCTTCTCATGTTGATCTACAATAAACATACGAGGCATTAATACTTAATGAGAAGTTAAAGAAATAATCATTTGTCGAGGTGTATCAGGGTATTACCTTTGAAAGCCATTAGTCAGTGCTTTAGAAAAAGGGTTCATTTGGTATGGTACTCTCAAAGTTGAGATCTTGAATTGGAAGCTTGTATATGGTACGAATAGTTGCCCATTTAGTAGGTTCTAGTTTGAACCAATTGACTATAGCTACTAAAAGAAGAAGTTAGTAAAAGTTTTAACTATAAAAGGGCAAAATGACGTCCTTCAGATTAGAACTTACTGTATTCGTGATAATGTGTAAGCACAATCAACTCAGGGACCACATCGCTCTCTACCATCTGCCATCTACCTATGGCCAAAACCAAGATAACTTTAAATTTTTGATAGAGGTGGGAGTGTCCCAGATGAAGGAGAATGTAGACCCCATGAACTCTTCCTCCCACTAGAGGCTCAGGGTTAAAAGAGGGTTCGAAAAATATGGACTGACGTGTCCTCGCCAAGAGTGACCTCTTTCGAAAGAATAAGGTCTCTGCCGTTGGCTCTTATGTGTTTGGAAAAAGCTGGGTAGGGACTTGGTTGTAATACCTAAAGAAAGGATGCAGAGGCAACAACATCCTAGCCTACAAAATTGCCTTGCTAATGGTGACACAACTTTCTCTAAAGAAATAAGCTTACTTATGAAGACGAGGCACGAAAATATCTATGGAATCTAAGATCCTAAAAAGATCTCTAAACTTAACCATTCTCCCTTTGTTACCTTAGAAGGTACTTTGGCTGCTCTCTACCTAATACTATAATTTATAGGTCTCTCTTTTATCATCCATGCAAGTATTACCCTAACCAAATCATGCTACGATTGAAGGACAAACT
>CAIGRR010252717.1:0-11231 GCA_903798365.1 Fraxinus sp. 1973-6204 | reverse complement strand
CCATTTGGATCCTCTCTAATCTTTTTGCCATTGCACCAAGAATAGGAAACAATTACAGGAAATAAGTAGGGAGATTCGAATAAGTGGATTTTATGAGAGTAAGACGGCCTCCCTTTGAAAGGTACATAAGCTTCCAACCCGCAAGACTTCTCTCCACCATTTCCACAATACTGTTCCAATCTGTATGCTTTTAAACTGTGCTCCTAAAGGAAGCTCGAGATATGTCATAGGCAATTGCGCCACCCTGCAACCCAAAATCGCTGCCAACTCCTCCACGTTATTGACCTCTCCCACTGTGATAGCCTTAAATTTTTCCAAATTAATTTTCAATCCAGATACAACTTCAAAGCACAGGAGTGAGCGACGTAAGTTCCTGAATTTCTCAACATCTGCATCACAGAAAATCAGCATATCATCTGCGAATAGCAAATGAGAAACCCGCAACTGCTCAACAACAAAGCCCCTTAACAAGCTTTGCCCCACGGCCTTCTCAAGCATCCTGTCGAAAGCCTCCATAACAATGACAAACAGCAATGGTGATAGAGGATCTCCTTGCCTCAATCCTCTGCTNAAACCCGCAACTGCTCAACAACAAAGCCCCTTAACAAGCTTTGCCCCACGGCCTTCTCAAGCATCCTGTCGAAAGCCTCCATAACAATGACAAACAGCAATGGTGATAGAGGATCTCCTTGCCTCAATCCTCTGCTACCAAGAGAATAACCCTCCGGAGTACAATTCACCATAACTAAGAAAGAAGCTGTAGAGATACAAAACTGAATCCACTGGCACCACTTCTCCTCAAAGCCACATCACCTGAGCATATACAACACAAAACCCCAGTTAACATGATCATAAGCCTTCTGGATGTCGAGCTTACATAACATTCCTAGAACCCTTAGTCGCATTCTAGAATCAATGCATTCATTTGCAATAAGTACGGAATTCAAAATATGGTGCCCTTTAACTAAGGCATTTTGAAATTTAGACGCCACTTTACTCAGCGCCTCCTTTAATCTATTCGCCAAAATTTTCGCAATAATCTTGTAAACCACATGCACTAAACTAATAGGACGAAAGTCTTTAACATCCGTAGCTCCCAGCTTCTTAGGAATTAGCACAATAAAAGTAGCATTAGTGCTTCTTAAGAATCTTCTGCGCTGAAAGAAATAAGTAAGGACATCCACAATGTCTGATCTCACCACTACCCAACAAGCCTTATAGAATGAGAGAGAATCCGTCGAGTCCTGGGGCCTTATCGTCATTCATGCTAAACACCATCTCCCTAATTTCATCCTCCCCTAATGGTCTCTCTAACCAAATTGCATCCTCCTCATTAATAGTGGATAAGTCCAGTCCATCCAATACTAGCCTCCTCCAGTCCAACTGCTCCCGGTAAAGATTCTAATAAAAGGGGTCCCGATATAGCTTAAAGGTATTCAATGCCATCAACATTTCTTTCCATTTTCCACAAAGAGATGTCAATAAACCACTTACCATTATCAACCACAGATTCTCATGTTCGACAGAAATATTAATATAATCATGTTTACAAATGCAAACAGGGCAAAATACTTAAATTAGTTCCATAATAATATCGAAAAAAAAATTATACTCAATCTTAGGATTGAATGTGCTAATTTCGATTTCGGACATTTCATAAATCCCCCACATCACTTTTTTTATATGGTGGAGGACAAAATTCACTCCCCCAAAATTTAAAGTTCCTTTTGCAAATAAGTCGTTATTAAGAAGGAGATAATAGAGAAGCATGTGGGATGGAAATCCCATTCAAGCCATATTACCGAAACTGGGATGGAGAGGAGGCACCACAGCAATGACTGAATTTAAGTTATCATGATAAATGGGAAATGAAACAAAAATAATTATTAAAGCGAAAGGCTAAAAGAATAGAAGATCACATGTTAGTACATTCAATGTACATACCCCATATACAAGGACTTCAACTGCATGTAATAAATTTGCTCCCGGATTGATGCCATCCTGCTGAGAATTAAGAATGTGTTTTAACCACACGACAAGCAAGATTGAACCAGAAATTAAAAAGAGAGAGAGAGAAGAGATAGAGATAGAATTTTTCACAATTAGAATCTGAGGAAAAACCTTTGTGGTTGTAGAGAAAAAATTTAAAACTATATCAACTTCCAAAGATCTTGTTTCACTGCTAAGCTTCAACTTTTCAATATCTGTTACAAATGCTCTTCCCACTACAAAAGAAAATATGTGCGTCTCTACTAACCTGCAAAATGATGGTTTAGAAATTAACCTATCTATTTCACCAAGAAAGCAAAATTTCAATGAAAAGAATTTAAGGAACAAATTAAGAAAGTTGACATGTTTCTTACAGGTTACAGAATAGAGTATTTATAGCAAGATGGGTAACCATATAAGTTATTAAGTCTAACTTACTTATAAGTCAATCATTAAAGACGTGTTTGGTTATACAAATAAGTAATCACTTTCTTACTTATACATGAAAATAGTTACTTATTTTGATAGTAATGGCGTGATACCATTAAATAAGCAACTCTTTTGATGGTGAATAACTCAACTACCTTTACTAATTTAAAATTTACAAATATATTAAAAAAAACTATTATTTAAATATAAAAACTTAAAGTTAATAAATTTAATTGGGAATGAGAATTGTTTAGGTTTAACTCAATAAGCTAACTACTGAAATGATTTTTAAAAATTGAGAACCATTTGATCTAATAAAGACTACCTAAGCAGTAGTCAAATAATGAACCTGGTAAAACTAATGTTTTCGTAATTTATCGAGTAACAAATATTAAATTTAATATTTATACAATACATCAAAACATATTCTCATCAAATTTTGGCGGAGAAAGTGTTCCATTGCTTTTTAAAACAAGCCAAATATCTTTTTCTTCATTTGACAATTTTACTCTACTCATGTGTAACAATTTTGTTAAACATAAAGTTGTTTGTAAGTTAGTTTATCCAGAAATACATACAAAAGAAAAAGTTGTAAATTCCTGTACCTGTAAACACTATATAGGTTTTTTTTCAAGTCAGGGAGTATATGAACATCTAGTAATTTATTAAAAAAGACAACACAAATATAATGATTCTGGTACAAAATAACCAATTGATAAAATCAGAAATGAAATCTCAAGTAAATCCATTTATAGCAAATATATTATGGGACAAAAAAGAGAAGAAAGGAAAATTGCCCTCATACATGGTAATTAATTGAGTTATATTTGTGTGCTGCTTCACTAATCTACAAAATATATCTACAGTCCAATTCAATGCCTTTTCTTTGTCCTGCATGGACACAGAAAAGAGGTCAGACTTGGAGTTTCTTCTGATATATCTCCGCCAATATGGGGGATTAAAAATAATGATGATCATACATGTAGACCTAGTGTACAATGTGTCTGTGGGTACCTTTTCAGAACTAGATGAACGGAACTCTTCCCAATAACTCTTGAAATCCAATTCCAGTTCATGTCTTTCTCTGTTCACAAGGTAAGAACGGCAACAATATATGTTAAATCTAGATCATGCACCTGTATTAGCACAACCAAAAATAATGCCCCCGTTTGGATCTCATTTTAATGAGATTTTTCTTCTTATCTCATTAAGCTACAGTGAATAAAATAATTAAAAATACAAAAGTTATATCAGCTTTGTCAGAATCCGTACAGAAGTCAAACACAAATTGCTGTTATTGCCTACAAATTTGAATGAATTCAAACAAGGGGGCCCACAAAAGTTGAAAATGAGGAATTAATGGGGGCCAAATGGCTTGAATAGTAATTTTCCATTCGAATCCGGAGTAAGTCAAGCAAAAAAGGAAGTTTAAATCAATAAGGTACACATTCCATTATTTTCCAAAATCATATACACAATCATGATTTAAAGAATCAGAGGTGCAAACTTAGAACTCACAGTATGGACATCACATACCCATTGTTAAAATCACCAAAGAAGATGACCAATATTGACATGTTATCATCAAAAACTTTTGTATCAAAGTATGTACGGTTTGCAAGCAAACTAAAAACAAACTTATAGGAAATAATTAAATTGATCCACTTCACCAGGTTATATTTGGTCGATACACTGTCGCCAATGCAGATGTTGAGAAAAGAAAACAATGAGACAGAGAGAGAGACAGATATAATTTCATTGAAAAAAATTCAAAAAATTATTTCAATTCAACGACGAAATAATTTTGATTGCTCACATCACCATAGACCAATTATATGGGCGAATCACCTGGGCAATAGGCCCACAGCGCGTTCATAATTGGAAAAACAAGCACCGTTGAAATACACACCAAGGTTATGAAAAGATTAACATCTCTCAATCTTATCACTCTTTCGACCTAAAAAATAAAAAGAAAAGGTCATCTTATTCAAACCCCAAAAATGACATCCTTTGGCTCCCATTTCGCACGTCAAAACGTCCCGATCTTATTAGAGAACTGGGCTTTTGCATTATATAATGTTTCATCTTCTCTTTCACTGGCTCGTTGTTATAATTTTCCCCTCATTCTGCTGATTAATAAACACGTTCAGCTCGTTCACCAGACTATTTTAATTCATTAACCTCGGCAAAGCTACTCAAACCCATATGTATAATGTAAACTAACCCACCATTAAACCATTAGAAATTGAATTGAAACTGCCTATGAATCCCAACAAGAATTATGTGGTAAATTTAAACCAATTTTAGAATTAAGCCAAAAGATATTGTTCTATCTTAAGTGTTAATCTTTGTGAAATTAATTAAAGCCCGTCGGAGAAATTGGTTAATACTGGTTTCATTAATTTATAAGAATTCTATTACATGATTTCTTATTCCTGGCATAATTGTTTCACCAAAACAACCAGTACTCAGTTTTTAACATTATATCCATCTTCTCAACCAAGGCAACAATGTCAGAAAATGTGAGGCAAATTCAAATCACTGTTAAAGACGAAGTCCAATTTGACTGTTGAACTTAGATAACAGATTTATGGCCACTTCCTGATTAATCAATAGCATGTGGACAAAACACCTAGCTCCACAACATTTTCCTAACAAGCTTAATGTTTAATACCTAAACAGGAGTGAAAACATACACGGAAGCTCATCAAATGCCCAATCCGAAGAGGTAAGCAAATATATTTTGAACAAAAAAAATATTAGACAAATCTATTTTTGGGAAATTTTTATTTGATGTGTTATACATGAAATGCATTAGGTGCAAAGGTTAACTAATATGTGGCCCAGAAAAGGAAACCCATTAGCCTAAGTGAACAAGTTTCTTTACATGGATCTAAGCCACTGTCTGGGCTCCATTAAAAATAAGTTTTGGGGAACAATGTATTTTTGAAATATTACTTTTTTGGAGAATGTGTGGTTAAAAAATAAGGAAAAAAATTTGAGTTTATGCGTGATATTATTTTATTGGAGAATGTGCAATTGAAAATAAGAAAAAGAAATATGCATTTCCACAAATTACCACATTTATCCGACACCACTCAAAATGAGCACCAATCAGTAACCTCAAGTTCTATGTCAGCTGCATCGATAGTGGGCTAAAAGTATTTAAGCATTGAAAAATATCATCCTATGCTGGGTTCTGCGCAATTTTTCAGATCCACATTCCAACTTTATGCAGTAGGGTTTAGATAAAATTTTACCCCCTTGACCAATCAACAAAAAACCCAGCTGAAGTGGTTATGATTTTGTATGGAAATTTATTACTTAACAAGGTAACTTTTCAAGCACAGTAAGAAAATGCAGCAGATACCATTAACTGTGGGCAGTAGTATAACTAGTCAGCATTTCGTCAATCTTCTTTTAAACTGTATCTTTAATCTTTAACAGCTTCCGTGATCAGTAATCTGCATATTCCAGAAGACTAGCCTAAAGCCTTTACTTCGACCTAAAACTAAAGGATTGTCCTTCCCCAAGAGAAAAACCTTCTCTTTTTTTATTTTCTATTGACACTATCCACTGATCCAGGATCAGTTTAACAAATAATCCTAGCATCAACCTGTCATCACCGATCATTATCCAACCAAAACTAAAAGTAATATCCATAGCCCTATTTAGCAACAAAATATTCATTATTTAGCAACAAAATATTTATTATTGACCACTTCCTCCAACAGTTGACTTCCAATTTCTTCTTCTCCAACCGCAAAAGCAATACTAAGACCAATAATATCTGTCAAGAGCTTATATAATATTTGTTCACACATAGATTCATAAAAAGCCGAACCTTGAAGACGCTGATGTGTAATCTTGGCTGGATGATTGGGCACTGCTGCTACTGTCATTGACATCCTTGAACGGTGATGATGAAGGAGAAGACGAAGCCGACGGAGTCTGCGAAAGCCCAACCTTTTCCTTGAAGTCCTTAAGGAGTGTTACCCATTTCATCGCTTTCTTCCCACTTGAATTCCCAAACATGTACGTATAGAAATCTTAACTAAAATTAGGACATGTAAATATAAAAAAACATAAATGCTCTCTCATCCAACGACCAGAAGGACCACAATTATCTCCACTCCAGGAATCAGATCCAATTACAAACCCTTCTAGACTACCCTATAAGGATAACCAGCTCATTTTCCCAATTTCCCTTTTCCCACTCAAATTTATATTTTCTTTCAAAAAATAAATAAATTTAGTTAAAAAAACCAAGACAAGTAACAAAAAGAAACGGAAGTGACGATCGGAGTGGAAATACAGAAGAAGGGCAGCGAGATCTGAAATATATATATACACACACATACATATGTGTTACTGTGTAGTTAGTATGTGTGTATATATATTGCTATTCGAAATAATCTATATGGGTTTATTTCTTCCGTTGATCTGGATAAGCGGCTAACTTCTTTCTGTTTGTGGATTTTTCGGGCCAGAAAATTATGAATTTAAATATTTTCCACTAATCTTCTTTATTTAGATTTTCAAAATTTTGCCCTAGAAAATGCGAGTGGAGAAATAGAAGAAGAATTTTGCAGCAACAGCGATGCTTTCTCTTGTTTTCGGACGGCCTCTCCGCGCCTCGCTTCTCGCTCTATATATATATATATATTTCTCTCTCTAAAAGTATGTTTGCGTCGAGGCTAAACCCTGACTTAAAACTCCATAATATGCCATGTCAGCGTGGGATCCACGACCATGAGATGCCACGTGGCGAATCAAGATCGATGGCCCCAACGTGAAGGCCTGTTACTTTTTCCTTTTCCTTTTTCTAATTTATATAATTGGATTTTTTATCTTTTTCTATTCGGAATTTAGGGATTAATAGATTTAATTTTAGTGGTTGAAAGGACGGCAAATTGGGCAGTTGACTAACACTTGTTATAATATTTAATTAAAATATATCTGAAAAAAAAGATGAAATATGATGATAAGAGTTGTCGTAGGGAAGATCTCGTTTTTACTATAATGTGTTCAGAACCTGTTTGGTAACCATTAAAATTCGATTAATATTAAAAATATGGTCGTTATTGGGTCTTACCCGTCTAATAAAAGTCAACAATAACGGTTAATTTTTCAATTTTAATCTGATTTTAATTTCTATCAAACAGGCTCTAAATATAATTTTAGATAAAAATAATGTTATATATCTCTACTCCAGATGATCACCAAATAATGTTACATTAAATGATAAGTACAATATAGAATTTTTCATCCATACATTTAATTGGATTTATTTTTTCGTTCCATACATTGATGAACGTCTTTAATGAAGATAAATAACAGATAATCTAATATTTTCGTATCCTTAGTGCATTTTACTTTCCTAATATGGCTTTCCCTTTTAGCACGTGATAATGCAAAAAATTGTCGAACTCACGAAAAGAGAGATGGCATTTTTGGATTGGATGATGGGGAAAAAAAAAATATTGAAACAAACCAATGCAGTGTCCACACTCGGGATGTAGCAAAAAAATGTGAAACTCCCCTATACTCGTAGCATTGTTGTGGGAAAAATGTGATTTAAAGTAGTGATTTTTTGAAGAATGTGAGGTAAAAAAATAGGGAATTTTTTTAATCTGTGTAAACTGTAAAATTACTTTATGTGCGAATGCGTGGTTGAAAATGAATTTCGAGAAAAATTGAGCTCAAAAATGAACTTAGTCTAGTCTTTGAAAAAATTATGTCGGGGTCTTAATCAAGTTATATCTCATCGTCATTAAAAAACTACGGTTGAGTTCTTTCTCTGTGAATCTCACACCTTCATTAAAGGTAGACACTCTACCCTTTTACATTATGGCCAATTCTTTAGTCCTACTACTCACATAATCATAGCTGTTAATAAGTGTATTTTGTAACATTATATAAGCCATTAAATTATGATATTTTGTACTATTTTTAATAACTTATAGTATAATTCCGTGTATTTATCATTTGTTAGGAACGCCTCAATGATTTGAAGTGAATTTGAAAAAAGTAAACGAACAAAAAATCGACGAAAAATGAATGCAATCCAAGGTTCGATGACCAAATTACAAAGTCCAACAGTTAACTCGGACCACAAAAAAACAACTGGATATTGCTAGGAGTCAATTCGGACCACAAAATATTGACGAATGTACAGAAACATGACCATGCGCGAAGCAGATGTAACTTTCCTTATTTGATTGTAACTCTTTTGGAATCCAATATAAACGTATTTTTTGACCTAATTTCACCTTATATAATATAAGACATGGGCATCCATTGAAGGATTTCTCCCTCACCTCTCAAATCACTTCCATATCATAGAATCATTCAAGAATGCGAGATAAATTCATCGTAAGTTGGAGGCAAGAACGAATATGGTATGTGGATTGAATAAAGAAATATCAAGAATTTAAAGAATCAAAACTCGGAGCTGATAATCAAGAACAATAATTAGACCGTGACATCTCTTTCTTGTATTTATAAATTCCGGATGATACTTTTTACGTTCTTCTTGTCATTTTATCTTTAGAAACATGTTAAGTTATATTCTTTTGTGTTGGATGAAGATAAAACATTTAGTTATTTATTTTTTATTATGCATTTAGAAACAAGTATTTTATTGATTAATTATGCATATTCGTTGCATTATTTAATTGTTTGATCATCAGTTAGGTAAGTAGTTGCTTGATCATAATATTGAAAAGTTTACAATTAAGTAAAACGTTGCATGATTAACACACGAGTAATATATGTTAGGAATAACAATATTGCGAATGCAATCACCTCGTTAATCATGTAATTGAATGTGTTCTATTTATTCAAATTTGGACTATGAATAGGATATAATCATGTATTTATGTTGGGAGAAAAAAGTTAAATATAATATGATTATAATTGTCAAGAACGCATGAATAAAATTAACTTGAGAATTGAAAGTAGGATAATAATTGGTGGATTACTTCCCAATCATGCTCAATATTTGATGAAATAATTTTCGAGATCAACAACAAATTAATCAAAATGTTATTTTTCTTTAACTAAAAATTCATTGAACACTAATAGTCAATGATTAATTGAAACACCAAATTGTTTATGAAAAGTCTATCAAAGTTGATGTCAAAAATTACACAACACAACCTAATTTTTCTAAGTTTAATTGTGACCCGACATCTAACTCTAATCATTTTAATACACACTTTAGGTTTTAAGTGGATCGGGTCAATTATAAGTACCCACTGTCTTTCTTTTTCTTTATACGGAAGTGAATGGAGAGATTAGGTGAGAATGAGTTATACGAAAGTGAATGGAGATTAGGTGAGAATGAGTCTTTTAGACCATGTTTGTCCAAGCGTAAAATAGTTCGTTTAAAACTAAATAATATTTTTACTTGCAGATGAAAAGGGAATGATATTTGCAAGTACTACCATTAAAGAATGACGATCCGTGTGATAGTGGATCACTATCATATTCTTCAGTAAAGTTGTGATGTATTTTAATTCACAGAACCACATGAACTGTTATGCATTGATAGTACTCACAAATACCATTATTCTTGTAAATATGTCTCGACTAGTAAGTAGCCTCCTCAATATTTGTTCCGTTTGAATATAAAAGTCAATAACTTAATGTATCTAAATTAAACCCTTTTTTGGTGAGAATTAAAATTAGATTTTTAATAGATTTTGATAAAAAAAAATAATAATAATAATATGGAAATGCGTGGTTAAAAAATTTTGAGCCTCGTAAAATATGTGATTAATATGGATTGTTCGACTTTGACTTAGTTTAAAATCCGATTTAAATCAATACCAAATAGGGCGAAGTTGGAAACCAAGCCGAATAAAAGTTAGGACGTGTGCTTTCTTCATAAAGTTATTTTCGAACCTAAATTGTTTTTATGTACATAATTTAGAATGCTAAGAGTAAACAATGGACCTTCGTTGTAATTGCTTATGAAGTAATAAGATTGGGGGTTGATAATGTCTGATTCGATCCAAATTTGAAAAGAACTGAACCAAATCGAGTATTATTGAATATCTTAAAAAAAACAATTGGTTCGTCTCGAATCGAATCAAACCAACCAATTCAAGTACGGCCCAATTCGATTCCTTTTGTTTAAGCTATCAAGTTTACTAATCGATATAAACAAAGTGTCCAACTAGAAAATCTACTAGGCTATAATTGCATAGTAACTAAAGTCTTCACTATCTATTTGTTGAAATGATTTGTGTTGATAATTATCTGCATTTTCAAGTTTAACAAAATGCTACAATTTACAGCAATAAAATCATAATATTGTCGGCTTCAACGAGTTTTCAAAAAATCTCGTCCCAATCTCACTTCTATTTCTTATGCTTTGAGGGGCCAAACACGATAATTTTGAGGAAATGAAAAGAACCAAAGCCTATTATTAGTACTAGGTTTTAACTATAAAAGGTAATGTTGGGAGGAGATCAAACCATTGGCTCACTAAATCAACAATTTATATGCTAAAATTAACAATACTAATCTGAACAGAACAAATCAAAAGGAACTGAAACCAATAACTTCAAGATTATCAATATCTAAACACTATAAGAAACTGCAGAATATATATACTGCTGCTGAAATCTAATAACTACAGAATTCGAACACAATCGAACAAACTGGAATTGCAATTATCACAAAACTATACAACTTTTGCACAAGAGAATCTGGAACAAAAATGGACAGAATGTAATTGCAAGAAAAAAGGGTGAAACCGTAGCTTTTAAAGGCTGGCCGAAAACCCACAGGTAGCGCCACTTCAG
>CAIGRR010252669.1:0-10191 GCA_903798365.1 Fraxinus sp. 1973-6204 | reverse complement strand
ATTAAAACTTGACATCGTACACTTAAGGTTGGAAAATTCACGCATCAAGTTTTCATGTATACGCCATCAATTTCTCCCATTACCAGTTCGAACTCATTGCCTAGTCCAAGTTTTAGCCCTCTCAGTTCACCTGTGTACACCAAAAAGTTTAGGAGGCCAAAAAAACAAAAGAAAAGAGTCAAATGAGGTAAGAGTCTTCAAGTCAAGTAAAGAAGTCTAAAAAGTCTTCATAAAATGAAAGCCTTTCGGAGACAACTTCAGCGGCATATCTAGCACAGGGAAAAGAGCAAGGATGACTTAGACATGTCAAAAATGTGGTGAACCAGGGCACAATAGGAGGAGCAACAAAGGGGCACCACCACCACCGCCTAATTAGGGACCGCCTTTTAATTTATTTATTTTTTGGTTTTTTATTGAATGCACTTGTAGTGCATTGAAAGGTTGGGTTGAATTGTAAATGCATATTTTAGATGCAAATTTGGTTGTGAGTCTTAATTCTGTTGCTGAGATTTTTTACTCTGTATGTTGAGTTGCTCTTTAAATTGTAGTTTGATCACTATGTCGAGTTACCGTGACAGAAAAGTTTTCACATAGACACGAAACGTAGAGACATTTTGCGCAAAGCTTGTTGAAACATATGGACTTTTTTGCAAGACCCTTCGAAACGTTGGGATGTATTAAGCAAAATCCTTTGAAACGTTGGGACGTTATAAGCAAAATATTTTGAAACGTAGGGACGTTTTGTATATATTCAATTTGAGGAAAAAAAAACAGATTGAAGCTTTAATTTTGATGCAGAATCCTAGGACTGAGTTTTATGATTTTTTATATCGATTTGTTGTGGAGAGTGATGGTGGATGAGAGCAGGTATGGCAGCCACAACTGAAAAATGGAAAATGCATTAGCTTCGGTGATGATGAACAGTGGACTTCAAATAATAAACTCGCAGCCATTTCAGAATTATGATCTTACGCACAACATTTCAAATTCAAGAACTTGAGACATAAGACTGCTTCGTTGTGCTTGATTAATCTTCATGTTTGCTTATCACCGTTTCAGTTCTTTTTATTTTTATTTTTTGAGAATAACCTGTTTATGGCAGGAAGAAGAGTTTCTTGAAGTGGCCAGACCATTTTACTTTCAAGTTTTAAAATAAAAGTAAATTCATGTGTGCATTTAACAGTGAAACTCACAACAAATAGACGGAAGGACGTTTTCCACAATAAAACGTTGAAATAAGGGTGAAAATGCAAAAATTGAAACCGTATGGACGTTTTGCACACTAAAAGCCAAATATAGAGACATTTTGTGCTAATAAGCCTTATTTTGAAAAAAGAAAGAAAGAAAAAAAATAAGGTGGACCTGCGTGCCAGCTAAGTGGATTGGCAAGCCTGGGAGTTGAGGCCCAGCACGGCCCACAATGAGCCCAAGCCGGCACTTAGTCTGTTTTTAAGGCTAGAAAACTCAAGTCAAAGACTGTTCGACTCATCTTGACACATCTAATTTCTGCTCTATTTGAATTTTTTCACATAGCTCGTGCTAAATCTCGATTAGCACAAATGCACAACATAAAACTTGTTTTAATCTCACCGTAAGAATTTGAAAATAGTCCAAGATAAAAAGGACATTCTTTAGAGGATTATAATCCAGGAGATTTTCATTTTCAAATACAATCTTCAGCAAATACCGAAAGAATTAATTGTTTCATAATCATCCTAAACTAGACCTCGTTACTTCGTATGCCAAGAAGCACGCTGCATTTGCAGGAATGCTTCGAGCCATTGCAGGCCCGAAACCCTTGTAAAGGCCTTTGACTCCTTCAGATGCCAAGATCTTCCTAAATGCATCGATGGAGCCCGAGTACTTAGGATTCTTGTAATCATCAACTTGAATTACACTCTTGACCACATCAGTCGGGTAAACAGAAACCCAGAACGCAGCTCCAGCCAATCCTCCGGATAACATTAGTGAACCTCGTCCCAATTCAGAAGTGTCCCGTCCTCCAGCAAAATAGTTTTTAAGGGCTTCATATACACCGAACATAGCTGCATTTCCTGGTACTTCACGTGCAAGGGTGGGAACCAACCCCTTGAACAAGCCCCGCGCACCTGCTGTTTGAAGAACGTGCCTAGCCACGTCCATTGGTCCACCGTACTTAACAGCAACAACAGCTGAATCAGCACTTGCCAATGCACTCTGAGCTTGCAATCTGCATTCGAATAATAATTCTGAATTTAAAAAGGTAAAATACTAAAATCGTGTCAAAATATTACTACTAATATTATCCATTTGGATTCCGAAGTTTAAATTAGAATATATTATACGTATGAAAAAACAGAGCAAAAATAAATACACTGCGCCTACACAATTTTGAAGCTAGCCCATGGTTCGGGTGAGGCAATGCACTAGGTAAAGAATAGTAAATTTAGAAATCATATTGAACTCATTCAGATCTTGTCAAAGAATTCAGCAAAAACTGACCTGCATTTTATCAATTCTGTAGGACAGGCCAGAAAAGACACAGCAACTCCAGCTCCAGCACCACAAACGACTTGCTGATTCACTGTAAGAGGAGCACCGGGTTCAGACCTCAATAATGCCTCCATTTGACCCCGAACTGTGAAGAGCACTGCATTGAAGGCTGCTACAGTGGCAAGTGGGGCCCCCATGCCTTTATACAAACCCCTTGGGCCTTCTGCAGCTATTGTTTGCTTCACAGCATCGATAGCACCCGAGTATTTGGGAGGTTGGCCAGGAAGTGGAACGGGCTGGCTTTGGAGTTTCACCTTGATGGTATCAAAAGGGTGCCCAACTATCAATTGTGCTGCCCCTCCAACAGTCCCAGCAGTTAGATCTTTAGCCACATCACCCATCTGAAATTTTTTTGTTGTAAGACGATTAAGAAAATTTCGAAAATTATTTAGCATACTCAGATTTTGACTTGTTTTAAGGATGGCCTTCAAGTAATTCAGGGGGAGAAAAGGCAAAGAAAAAAAAATTGCCCGAGTGAAGAAAGTGGGACTAATCCTCAAAATTCTAATTTTTAGAACACAAAATCTAGATAGCGAACAACATATATTGTAATACATAAGATCTTAAAATTCGAGGTAGACTGAAACAAACAAGAAATGAAAGCTCCCTCCCATGAGTCAGCAGCTAAGTTGATTGTTAATTTTAGGGATGCGATCAATTAAATTACCATAATAGGTGAATTATCTTGGTTTTTCAACTTTCTTTATTTATTTTAATTTTTAGCCACTTTGTTAGTCAACCAACTTCTAGAAATCTAAATGGATTGAAATAACCATTATGCATTCAACAATAGAAAATTCCAGTTAGAGGGTAAAATGTTGACAAATGACAGTTTGCAGTGATGCCTAATGTACAATACTGACTGGGGAGGTCTCTGTAACTTCAGAAAAATAAACTCTAATGTATTGGATTAGAGAAAAGATTGATGTAACAGAAAACTCGAGCTAAAACAACACTTGGCCGCTTACTCCAATGGGAGTCGGGAAGAGCTCGCCCTTGGCATCCGTCTAAACTGGTTATATGGACCGGGGAGATCACGGTAGCATCAGAAACTAAAATTAAATTGTACTGAACTCTAGGAGAGATTAGAGTAATTTATCTTGATTTCAAAATTAGACAGACTAGCTCGCCTATAAAGATCATAGATTTACACTGAAATGTAACACAAACCAAATTATACCTCTTACTACCCATCCCTTTCTTGAATAGTCACTTCTCTTATTTATATTATTCTTTCAAACTCAAGAGAGTATTCTGTCAGTTGAGAAATTAGTAAGAAGAAACAAAAATGCAAACATGAACTGTCAATTAGTCTCATTTCAAGGAAGCCAAGACTTGAGAGGTATAAAATAACAAAATGATGTCATGGCGCTGTCAGAGTAATAAGAGATAAATGGCATGTTGTCACAAACACGTCGTCAGCAAAAATTTATTGGAAATATAATTTTTGTATTGTTAATCAAAAGCAGAAAACAACAATTAATAAAAAGAGACGTGAATTATAATGAATAATACCAAGCTGAGATCTTTTTCTAGCGTAGTTTCATTAAAAGAGATTTGACTATTCTTTTGTTTTTTGAACTTAGCCAATCATAAGAATTTCAGGTTCAGTCTTATTTTGGCTGACATGGATTTAAAACACATCGGTTTGGAGAAATATAAGCAAAGAAGGGAGGGGTAACATCTAGGGTGTTGTTATCTACAAAGCTAACTTCCTCAATACTTCCAACTGTTTAAAGGGGGCAGAAAATGGAGTATTTGAATCCAGGCCACACATTCTTTGCAATTATATAACCTACATGTAAGATTAATGAACAAATAGCTATGAAAACATTGCCAAGATGAAAGGAAACAAGTTGAAACACTCAATCATTAGTAACACATTCAAAGACAGGCAATTAATTGTAACAGAGTGCACGGAAACAATGCAAAATGGAAGTCCCTGAAACTTCATTTCCCTGCTGATGATAATGCCAGAGAGAAATCAGAATGTATTATAATCATATGTTTACGGACCAGAATCAATAATTTGACATTAAATCCTACCTTTCACCAACAAACATGGCTTGAAAAATTCGGAAAGGCAGTTTGAATAAGTATTTCATAATTCTGCTAGAGCATGTTACAAATGTTTTTGTGAAGATTTTAACAAAGTAAATTCCACAAATTCATAAGAAAATCAGACATATTCTCACCAAGCATCTATTTATCTATAGTGTATGGGTGAATTGTGCAGGTCACTAAAATGGACCCATATACAGCTTTAGTGTAGGAAAAGCTACGATAAACTGTCTCCTTTATTATGAAAGATGCTAAACATACATTAGATTTATTGTCAGGCAATGCCAGAGCGGCTGAGCGGGCAAACAGCATATTAAGATTTGTCTAGCATGCAAGACATGTAATCAATGAAAAAGAATTCAATGTATATATCGGGTAGAAAATTTTAATCTTTACAAGTATTTTGAAGATGAGCAGATTCTTATAATTCTATTACAGACTTTACAATTATGAACAAATTAATTAGTCATTGGTTTAAATATATACATGGGACAACACAGGAGGATCAGAAGAACGAGATATAAATGTAAAGACTCCTCTACAGAGGATAAAGAAACCCATCAAGGGTTATCAAAATCTTTGAGAGTATAATTTTTTCTTATCTACTTTATCATCAAATATGCTAGACATAATTTCTTGGAATCATCATCAGGCAATGCAAGAGCAGTCAGACAGCATATCAAAATTCGTCTAGCAAGCAGTACGTGTCATCAATTAAAAAGAATTTAAATGTACATATCAGATAACAAGTTTTAATCATTACAAGCATTCTAACGATGAGCTGACTCTAGTAATACTATTGCAGGAGAACACAGGAACCACTTCTATGCAAGATCTCGATCTCAGTTTCCATAAACCAATTAGCCCTTCAAACACCGGGAACCACTTCTACTCAAGATTCGCGGAGGCTGCAATTTTTCATACACCAATTTTTCTTCAACAGATTTACAAAAAATTTCAGAATTCAGAGACTTTTACAAGATCCTACTTCCTATAAACTCAGATTCAGTTGAAACGGGCATATCCATTTAGTGCAGAAAAGAGGAATATCAGAACAACTAATCCACATAGATTTACAATCCCAATAGTGATGTATAAATACTAGACAGGAGAAAGAGATAGTCATCCATTTCTATGAAAACCATCGAAAAAGAAAGAAAACTAAAAAACTTACCTTGATCGATTCCCTTTAATCCCAAACGAGAATCTCAGAGAATGAACAAGCAAACTAATCAAACTTCTTGTGCTAAAATCCCAATCAATGAAATCTGAGATTAACACCACACAGAATCAACATGAATAACTTAATACATATTCGCATAGGCACATTTTATACACATATATACACAAATGAAGAACACAATTTGCAATAAGAAAAAAAAAATACCAAATGGGTATTAATAACTTCCCATTTTAAGCACATTAAAATCTCGAATATTATTATTAGCTGTCTAAAATCATGGAGTAGGAAAGTGGGCTGTATTTATTTCAGTCGTATAAATCAGTGCTGTGTGCATAAAAAAATAGTTGAATCAATCTTTTGGGGCCGGTCACAGCCACATGAGTGAAATCTAAAACAAGACAAAACCCAAGAATTGTTTCTTGAGGATCAAATTCAAACCATTGATGGCTGGGTGAGGGAGTTGCGGACACCATTCTTAAGAAAATTTCAACCTCTTCTGTTTAAAAGACAAAATGGGATAGGTGAACAAAGTTAGTGGTTATGACCAAACACCGAATACATTGTAATTTGAGTCCAGCTTACATATTTAAGGAATTGCATAATATGTTATATTATTTCTTTTTTATAAATTATTTATAAATTTGTGAAATGGATTCGCCCCGTTTGGTATACATTATTTTTTTCATTCTCATTTTTTTACTTATTTTCAACCACATATTTTTCAATAAACTAATATTTTACATCACATCAATAATTTTTCCTTATTTTTCAATTACACATTATCCATCAATTTACTATTTTAAAATACATTTTTTCAAAATAACGTGGCTCAAACACATGAGAAACAATTGAGTTTGAGAGTTGGGTCATGGTGTCCAAAATGGCCAAGTGACNGAGTTTGAGAGTTGGGTCATGGTGTCCAAAATGGCCAAGTGACGAACCCCTATTGGCCACGCCGCCCCTCCAATAGGGGTTCGTCACTTGGCCATTTTGGACACCAAGAATTATCCTTGAGAGATAGGATGATAAAATATTCTGCTTTGCCACCTCTTCAAGTGGAAATCCCCACCACATTAGGTAATTGAGGCAGGCACGTGAGAACATGGGCCAACCCGAATTTTCTCGAACTCATTCTGAATCTTCTTACTTTATTTTGATGTTTTTAAATTTAAATCATATTTTAAAAATAACAAATAATCAAATGCGATGGTAAATAAAATATTTTAACCATGTCACGTTATGTCCTGTCATGATCTCGTTTCCATCCACGTGAGTTGGCAAATGTTAGGAAGAAGTGATGGAATTTGAAATTAAATTGAAGTCTAGTATTTCGATTAGGACAAATTAAAACTTAGTGAACCAATATGAAATTTACCCTAATATTTGTAATGGATTGGTAGAGCAACGTTGATATTCATGTTCAATTCAAATATTTAATTTGTCGGTTAAAATGATAAAATTGAAAAATGACGACGTGAGATATCTCAAACAACGTTATTTTAAGAGCTTGTCGATGGACGCACCCATCCACGGTGTTACCAGGGAAAGATGTCCAAAAATATTTAGCCCCTCTTTGACTCATTTTAAAATAAAACAATTTATTTCTCATATTTATTATCAACCATACATTATTTTACGCATAAATCAATTTTTTTTCTACTTTTTAACCACACACTCTTCAAAAAATCATTATTCAAAATATCATTTTTACACAATAATGATCGTCTAACAAAGGCTTAATGATGATGATGATGATGATGATGAAGTTGGGACATCACATAGATTGGGCTTCTTGATCCATTTTCAATTCCTTTCATCCATTGATCTTCATTCATTATTGGTAGAGATTAAATTTAGATTTTTATTAAATTTTGATAAAAAAAAATAATAAAATGTATAGTCGAAAAGTTGTGGATCACATAAAATATGTTATTAAAATTAATTGTTAACTTTAACTTAAATAAATTTTAATGCGTAACAAACATGGGCTTTATTACTAATATTATATTCTCTCTATCGAGTATCGACCTATCAATAACCTTGTTCTCAGTGTTTTCTTCTTTATCCATCAACTTGGGACATTATTCTTAAAGTTCCTTTTTTCTGAAGGCATGTTATTAAAGTAGCGTTTCTTTTAACAACCTCCTTGGTGTACAGAATTTTTTTTACAGATGTTGTACAGACAACACACACATAATGTGATCCGCGCAATATTTTTTTTTAATACATGTGGGGCCCAGCCCCTTGTGAGGGACCTGTAAATCCCATGTGAAAATTCTTCTGGCAATGAAAAATTATTCTTCTTTTAAATCAAATGAATCTAGACTTTTATTCATAAAAGGTACTTTTTATTGAATGATTCACGTCCTTGTCTTGTGGTTTATATATATATATAATTTATTTATTTATCATGTCTGGAATTATTTTTAAGTTTATTGTCATCTATATTGGACAACAGTATATTCATATTAGAATTGTTGACTTGCATGTGCTTCATCCATCCGTCAACTAGTAGATATCTACGTCAAATATCATCATCGTGACTAGTTTTCGAGAACTTGATCATTTTAAAATTATCTTTTAGGGATAAATCAAATAAATTAATGGGAAAATTGCAATAACGGTTTCTAACCTTTTCAATTTTTGTAAACTTTATATTAACATTTAATTTGTGTCAACGAAAGTTTCTAACCTTTCAAAAAGGGAAAAAATCATAAGTCAAGTATTAAACATACACCAAATCAATTTGCAAACATTAAGTTTAAAAATGCAAAAGTCGGGTATAAATTATGTTTTAGTTTTAAATAGTAGTATTATCAAACTAAATCACCCCACCCCACCAAACAACGGCACCCACCCTCCCTCCCGCACCCGTCTCCCAACCTCCCCTCTAATAGTCATCGGCGTCCACCCCGCCGACGACTTTTTTAGAGACGAACTAGTTACCGCTCAACGACGAATGAGCATAGCCGACTTAGATATTAGAGATAAAATGAGAAACATAGTGATCGTTGGAGAACATCGACTGATCATCTTCTTCATCAGTGACTCAACAGTGCTGGTATAATTTAAAATGATTTTTTTTAAAATTGAAAAACAGCACATGGTGTAATTTACAGAGTACTCACTGAAACAAATAACTTCAATTCTCATCGTTAAAATCTGGCTAATTGAATTCGTGATAAGTTTGGATAATTGAGGTCAGAGAATCAATCACACGTGACTAGATTTCTTGAATTCATGACATGTGACCTATGGACTTTAACATATGATCTGTGACCAATCCAATGATATGTGACCAAATCTATTGGATCTTTGACATAACCCAAGCCATGCACTGTGACCAAATCTTTTGAATCCGTGACATGTGACTTGTGCATTTGGCATGTGACTTATGACCTGATTCAATGGTCTGTGATCAAATCTTTTGGGTCTGTAACCAAATCTATTGAATCCGTGACCTGTGACCTATGCACTTTGACATGTACCATATTATATGTAACCGTGATCCAATCAAATGGTAGGTGACCAAATCTCTGGATATGTGACCTGATCCAATGGCCTGTGATCGAATCTTTTGAATATGTAACATGTAACATATGCACTTTGACATGTCACATATTCAAGAGATTTGGTCACTGAAACTCAATCAATCGGGAATGCAAAAACACCCACATCCACAATTCCATCTACAGATGAAACACAATCAGTTGGCCATACCACCACCATTACTCTCATCCCAAAAACTCTCCCTACTGCTAAAACTTAAACGACTAAGAAGGCAACCAACCTTGCCACCAACACAATCTCCACAACTCTACCTACTGCTGAAAGTCAAGCAGATGGGTAGGCAACCAAACCTACCAACAATACCATCTCTAAAACTCCACGTATTGCTGAAACTCAAAAAATTGGGCTGCCACATCCTCCACCACTAATACTCTCACCATTCCACTTACAGATGAAACCCAAAATCGAACACCTAGCTAGCCAAACACAAACACAATCCCTGCCGCCATAGTTCTACCTTCAAGTGAAGTCCAGGTGGTTCACTAGCCTATTGCCACCTCAATTGGCCCTAAAAGCACGAGTGCCACTTGTAGCGGCTCTACAGTGGCGAATAACCCGTCGAAGTTCAGATTACCACGCTCAGCGATGATCTGCAGGGCCGGACCTGAGGGGAGGCCCAGGAGGCCGCCGCCTCAGGCCCAAAAAATTTGAGGGCCCAATTTTTTTTTTTTTTTTTTAATTAACCTGAACGACTTCAAGAGTTCAACCCAGTTAATTCTTCCCTCACTTTCATTCACTGCACCGCCAACACGCTCACGCCCTTACCTCCACAGCCCCACACCGACCACAGCTGAGCTCGTCATCGTCGGCACCGGCTCCCTACTGCTCCGCCACGGCGCCACCTT
>CAIGRR010252508.1:0-16684 GCA_903798365.1 Fraxinus sp. 1973-6204 | reverse complement strand
TATTCGACATCTAGTTATTTTTATATTTTTGAATTTGGCTACGTTAATTTGTATACGTTACAAATGAAATGTCATTAGTTATATTTATGTAGTGTTGCTGTAAATGTTAAAAAATTTAATTATGGTACGGAACCGAAAGGAACCGAACCGAAACGAACCGAACCCGAACGGTTCCATAATTATATTTGGACCCGACGGGTCCATTTATTAAATACCCGAAAATTCTGGAACCGAGCAGAACCGAACAGAACCGACCCACGGACACCCCTACCATAAATGTGTGTTGTTCCCATATTAATATCAATAAATCGAAAGTCATTTTCTTTAAGTGCCATATAAATTGAAATTCAAGAAATGCAATGGTGATCTCAAATGGAAAAAAATTAGTGTAGTGGAGGAAATACTCTTTTAAAGCTCAATTTCACCAGTACAGTAGTTGGGTTGATTCATGATTGGGCCTCCAACAAGGAATTAGAACGGTACTCTAGTACGAAAGCCCAAACCAAGAAAGCGGGTCTGGATCCTTGTAATTTGGATCTTCAATTTGTAAAATGTAATCTACTCGTCTGCAACTGCAATCCGTATTCTTAATCCGATTGCAGGAGGCTTCGAGAGCACCAAAGAGATTACGGCGTAGTGGATTTTTCTTAAAATTTCTCAGAGAGAAGGGAAGAATTTGAAGATGGTGGGCATATTGAAGGGAGAGCCGCTGGTTACGAAGCTGGCAAAGGTGGCGCAATATGGCCTGCTTCCTGGAGCCATGATCGCCGCCCTCGTTTACTCTCCTCCCGATTATGTTTCACCCAAAAAACCATCTGATTCTAAACCCCCCAGTTCTTCTTCCCATTAGGTTCAAGGTTCATTTTCTTTTGGCATTAATCAGTTTCATTTATTTCACTTTGGTTTTAAGTTAGGGTTAGGTTAGGTTAATGGTTAATGGATTATCGTTTTTGATATTTATATTGCTGGATCTGTTGTGCTTATTGTCTGTTGGTTTAATTCCTCTTTGGTAATTTAAAGGAAAGAAAGAGGGAAAATAGTGGATAAGAGAGAATTAATCTAATAATATGACTGTTGAATTATTTAACAAACGTATAGATCTGGGTTGTTAATTTAACTGCTATTCAAGCAAAATAAATAAATAAATAAATAAAAAATAAATTAATCTGATTAATTTATTGCTTGCAAAAAAAATTCTTTCGTCAAGAACTGCCGTGGGAATTTTGTGTTCTTCATTGACATTGATGAAAAATATGTGAAAAAATAGTTGTGCGGGGATGTAAGGGCTAACAGGGGTAGAGATATTTACCTGGAGTGGCAAATAAATGTAAAGGGGAAAATTTTCAGATGATTCTTCAATTCAAAAGAGAATAATAGCAATGTAAGGTTGTGTGAGATTATGACTGCAATGTGAAGGTGGAAAGATATGAACCGAAGAATTCAAATTGAAAGAAAATTGTGTTAGAAATGAATTTGTTGGACAAAAACATAATCCGTATGGTGAATTCTCGTGTTCGTTCTTTTGGTACATTCAGTTGCTTGTCTAATGTGGATTTTGGTAAAGTCGTTCACTTTTGCTGCCTAGTATTCATAGGAGAATGAAGCTTTGTGAAGTTACCAACTTAATTAGCCTATTAGTAATAGCTGTCTCTGTATAGCGGTTCTTGTCCTTATCAAATGCCTCAAATATTCTTTTATGAAGCTCAATTTAGAGGGGTCCAAGTAACTAACTGATCGACATGTTGCATGACTATAATTTCCCTATTTGTTGTTGCAGAAATAGTACTAACATGTAGTTTTAATGAAGAAGATTAGGGAAGGGGCCGTGCTGTCAAACTGACATGTGACTCACTTGATGCCGGGCTCTTGGCTGGTTAAACATGCAACGTTCTCTTTCCTTGTGATATGTTAGATTAATATGGCATGTAATAAACAATTATTGCTGCATTTGTTGCTGTGTACCAGTTGTAAACAGTAAGGATTTTGAGTTTCAGAATCTTTTGAAGAAATTGTTGCTTTCCTGTTATGTCATGCGAACATTTGAGATATTTTGATAGATGCAAATCATTTTAATCTGGCTCCTACTTGTACTGCTTTATTTTTTCATTCTGGCTAAAGTTATATTTATCACCTGGTGAAATGCTATCTCGGTGCAATCTGTGTCATCGTCCGTGATGCTATGGGGTCGGTTTCCCCCCTGTGCCTGGATATAGAAGAAAAAGCATGTGCTTGCTCCAAGTTGCTCAATGTAATCCTTGTAAATATTTTGGGTATCTAGGTAAACAGGACTGGAAAATACAGTAGATAATATTTTAGTTTCTTTTTTCTTCCTTAATACAGTCCGTCCATCTTACTAGACATGGCAATGGTGTCATATTGAATAGCATACATGTACATTGTTGCTTTTGGTTTCTTCCTCTTATCTTCTTTCCATGATCAGTTGGGGTAGTTTAGATTTATGCAAAACATAATCTTTGGAAACTACCACATATGTCTTAGGGTTGTTTCTTGTATGAGAACCATACATTCTCCCTTGACTTGTGTCTCCATCTTTTAGCTGTTTGCTTGTAACGTAATTTTTAATTGAGGGCCAAATACTTGGCAGCGCTTTGTCTGAATTAAGCATCAAATAGATAAAACCAGTCCCAAATATCTGTATATGAATATTTGTCCAAGGGTTAAAGGCTTTCAAGCCTCAGTGTGAATAGGGTTGGGTTGGGTTGGTTTTGCCCAATCTAAAACCAACTCAACCCAATTTGATAATACAAACTGACTTAAACGACCAACCCTATTCCGGTTGGTTTGGTCAAGTCAGGTTGCGGTTTGGGCCCAAAGTATAAAGAAATTTTCACAAGGCTAGGGTTGGGCACTTTGTTTTTCTCCATTGTGTAACTCCTCGACCACTACTGTTCAATCTACATGTGAAGCTCCATCACCACACTCACACCACCAGTGTCACCACACGCTACATAAACCATATCGCTTCCACCACTTCTTTCATCACTTTCAATCACCTCCCGGCCGTCGCACTTCCTCCTGCCTCCCTTCCAAATAACTCACCTTTGGGAAGAAAATTCATCTTTCTCAAGGCTAGAATTTGATATCTCTACATTTATATATCCATCTATTTTTTGGGTTCCAATCATAAAATCACATTATTCTCAGATTGTTTACCCAGATTCATTTTGAAATTTGGAGTTTTTCATGATTGATTGGTGGTGAATACTGGCAATTTTGATCGAGAGAAGGAAAGGGAAGGGGGAAACAAACCGTCTCTCTTTATATTCATCATTTTTTTTTTTTCTTTTTCAAATGTTTTGGGTCGGATTGGGTACTGGTTTGTGAATCAAAACCTGCTATATGAACCATGTTTATTTTTGGCCTACTAGTTGACCCGACCTGCGAAGATGCCAAAATCGAACCAAACCAACCTGACATTTAAAGGAAATATAATGAAGGAAAAATCATATATCAGCTATTAAGTATGCAAAAAACAAAAATCACAGATTAATTTTCAAAATGCGGGTTTTAATTTTATTTTTATTTTAATAATAATATTATCAAATTAATTAATCTAACCACACCCACCCCAATCGCTCCCCGTCCCATTCACTGGCGTCTACCCATCGTAGACATCCCTTCGACCTCCACCCCTCGATGACTTCTTTTCACGGTTGAAATTTTGTTAATTGAATTTGTGAGTATTTCGGATAACTGAGGTCCGAGAAATTAATGGTATGCATGTGACCTTGACTTGATCCAATGGCAGATGAATAAATCTATTCGATTTGTGACCTGATCCAATGGGCCGTGATCAAGTCTCTTTTATCTATGACCCGTGACCTATGCATTTTGACACATAACCCATACACTTTGATAGGTCACATATTCATGATATTTGGTCACAGAAAGTCAATCTATTGTGACCTACACCTCTATCATCACCACATGTGGACATTGTTCCACCACAACCACCACTATAATAACACTCCACCACAACCACCACTATCGCATTGCCACCATCACCACTAACAACCCAACAAAATTAAAAGATTAACTCCAACATACATCTTCAAATGGAAGTTAAAACCCCTAGTGATGCAAGCTCCATCATTGTAAATTGATAAAGAAAAAATGAATTTCAATCATCAACAAAAGTTTCAATTGATAATACAGAAGTTTTCATTTTTCAATATCATTCAATTCTCTTATACATAAGAACATAATTAGAATACTACAAGAAGAGAATTGAGAAATGCCATGACCTCAAAAGCTAATAGAAAATGAACAGATTGTCAGTTAAGTTAAAATTCCTTGACTCCTTTCAAAATTAACTTGAAACCCTACTTATAATGAAACCCAAACAAGCATATTCCTCAGCTTGTCCTTTCCTCAATTAATTACATTGTGATTTGGGGGAAGCTCATGCCACATGCCTCCTATGAAGGCTTTGTTACCTTGTAGAATGGTGGCTGGCCTTTTGCAATCAAAATCACTCTTTAGTCATTGTTTGGTGTTCATTGTTTTATAACTCGTTTTGTTATAGAATCATTTTCAATCACGTTCACACAATAAAATATTCTGCACTTAAATCTAAACTTTTTCACTATTTTCTAACCACACATTTTTCTAAAAATACTGTTTAAAACTCTCTTTTTTGCCTTAAATAATGGGCACCCAAGGACTTATTTCTTAGTAGAGTAATTGAGTTGGAGTCCCTGCACCTGCAATCTTGTAAATATATATTAACAAACACAATTTCGACCTGTGCATTATTGCAGCTACAGTGAAAAAGGGTCAGACATCAGAAACTAGGCTTGTAGTGAAGGGTGTGCAATGGACCCAAATCTCATTCTCAATCAACGTTCAACAAATAAAATAGGTGACGTCAAAATATTGAAGCTCCACCACACCTTCACATCAAACACCGCGACCACCCGCCACCACCGCCCCGCCACCCCCACTCACTCACCCTTGAGTTCAAGCCCTCCCAAAATGATCCTCCTAACTAAATCATCTTGTACAGCCAATAGTTTTGATTTACGGTTAAACCACTTTGCTAGAAAAATAATATCACAAGCAGTGCCAAAATCCTAGGTGAATAATCTGTTTTAAATAATTCAATAATAAGGCTGTTATGTGGTATTACGTCAATTATTCTGGCACTATAACATGTAATTCGTAAAGGAAGTTTTAGGAAGTCATTGTACATTTTATACAATGATCCGTTTTTACAAATATTGGAAAAATGCCCAATTTCGTGGAAGCTGGTCTATTGGTTAACTATGAATCTAACATTTTGCAGTTTTAGACCGTTCAAAGGGCACCAAGACAATTTAGAGGGTGTTTGGTGTTGATTAAAATCAGATTTTTTGTGGATTGTGATAAGTTTTAAAATGTGTGGTTGATATTAATTGTTGAACTTTGACTTAGATTAAAATCAGATTTTAATCATGCCCAAACATGCACTTAAACTATCAAACAATTGTACGTGTAACAAGACAATTTAAATGATCTGGGAGGAAGAACGATTATTGTCCTATGGACAATAAATGTTCCTTGATAATTTATCCTGAAGCTTAAAACTTGACCAAAATATCTTGCAGAATTTTGACATTGTACATTGTACATTGTGTATATGTGATCATTTGTCGACATTGTTAAAAAATAGCCTTCTTCTTTTTTTTGTTTTTTTTTTCCTTCTAAAAAGTGACTATTTTAGAACGGGGGATAAAAAGGAAAAAAAGGCATGTAGAAGGTCTATTTCCTCCAATGTTAATATAAATTATCTCTAATAATAATATTATCTTAAGCTACATGAAAATTTCAGCATTAAATGGGAAAAAGTCATCGTTCCTACACCTCCAAGTTCAGCAGCATTACATATTCAGAATCTTTAGATTCTGTATAGACGTACACACAGCAGAATATTTATATAGAAGATTTATAATGATCCATAGGCCAAGAATCTTCAGGATGATCTAGCACCATCTGAAAACCCTGTCTGTTGAACTTGAAATCATCGATTGTAGTAGCATTAGCCGCTAATGGGGCTTCAATTCCGCCAAAAAGAAAAGGATTCTGATAGGCAGTGCTTTCAGGAATCTTATCCCCCCATCGCATATTAGCAGCAGCAAATGCCTCGTCATGCTGTTTGACAATAAAATTGTTGAGCCCCTTCAAAGTGCATTCTTCATGCGTGAGAAAAGACTTGAAAAGGACTGAATCTTGGTCTGTTGTAGCCGCGGAGTTTGGATTTGGAGTGGATGAAAAAGAAGGGATATTTAAGGAGGAGATATCGCATTGAGAAACAACTGGATTTATTAGAGATTTGAGATAATTTTCTTGGCGATGATGAATCAGAAATGGGTTTTGATTTTGGAGTGTTTGCATTGGATCTTGACACTGCGATTCTGACAGTCCTGCTACTGCTTGTTCAAGCAATGGAGGCAATGAACAAGAACCAGTGGCAGTAGTAATAGGTGAAGAAGAAGAAGCAGTAATGCAGTAATTTTGGTACAATGCTGGATTTTTCTTCTCCACTATTTTGTGCAAAATCCTGCAAATCACCCATTCCTCCTGCATAACAAACAAAATGTGCAGAGAGAGATTCAGAAGAAAGTAACAATCTTTATTTTTATTTTAAAAGATTTTAGGGTCTCAATCATTTTACAAATCTCATGTCCTGATTCTCTGTTACCAGCCGACTTAGTCAGTAGTTTAATTTTCTAGTGATTCACGCCTTAAACTAGATGATCAAGAATCACATATTTCATTGCGTATGCACACGGATGAAGCCTTTAATGTTCTCAATTTCATCTTGACGTTATCTTTTTCTCCTATTGAAAAACAAGTCAACCCTATAAGGACAAAACATCAGAGTTTCAATAATCTTGTGAGTGAGTGAGTGAAGTGAAGTGAAGTGAAGTGACCTTGCATGTGTGACGGCAGGAGAAGTCTCCGTCAAGGCGGTATTCATGCATGACCCACTTAGTTTTCTCCCCTCTTGGGGCTCTTCCTCTGTAGAAAACAAGGGTTTTCTTCAGCCCAAGAAGTGCACCACTTGATCCACTACTGTACACTTCTCTATCTTTTCCTGTAGCTTTCCAATATCCTGCACCAGTTGCTCGGTTTGTTCTTAATCCAGTTGGGTACTTCCTGTCTCTTAAGCTGAAGAAATACCACTCCCTTTCTCCCATTTTCGCCACATCTGTCCAAACAAAACGTAATGAGTGAATAAAGCGAGTAATCAGATAGATTTCTCGAAAACAACTGTACGGGTTTATTTACAAATCTATCATGTTGCAGTTATTTGAGGAATCCATTAAATAAAAGGGCATTTATCATTAATGGCTTCTGCAAGCTAGAAAAATTAATACAATAACCAAAGAGAGAGGTGTCTGAAAGTTTTAGGTAGAAAGATGCCTACAACTTTATCATTTTTCCAGCCACAGTAGCAAAAACGTATTATATGAAATATATCTAAAGATTAATGCAGATGTAGGATCGACAGCATAGTCCACATGATCGATCTCAGAATCTATAGTGTTCAAATGAATACAGGAATTCCACTGCTCAAAACAAATGAATAATGGGATCAGTGGCCGAAACAAGTGAATTCTATCAAATGAAAAGCCCAAGCCGAAAACATGGTCTCCAAGAAAATGAGGAATATATGTACCTGGAAGTTCCCAAGGCTCACATCTGTTGAGATCAACTTCAGCAATGTTCACTCCACAGAAGCTGCCATTGAAAACCTTTGAAGCAAGATAAAATGTTATCAGTTCCTCATCAGTGGGGTGAAATCTGAAACCTGGTGGCAACCCTTGTTCATTAATGTCATCTCTTTCAAGCTCACACAAAATTTCCTCCATTGCCAACATTTTCTAGAGAGATCCAAGCCTGTTCTCGGGTGTTATCAGATTAGACAAGAGGAGCTCTTAGGAAAAGTAGTGAGAGGTGTACTATATAATGGAAAATTCTAGTGGGAAGCACTGAATCCGAAGGAAAATTCAGGATTTGATTTTAGGGTTAGTAAAGGCTAAGATTGCAGTGGCTTGTAAAACTTCACCTGAAAAGGGTCCCAAAACTAGTAAAATAATATTCAGATAAACTAGAGATTGTGCGGAACTTAATAGGTGTGGTGGGTCGGGTCGTAGTAAATGCGTAGTTGATAGCAGAAAGATATCAATAAAAAAGATATTATACATGAAGGCTTTTATCCAAACTTATAATTCTTGGTGAAATAATTCCACAATTTTAAAAAAATATTAATAATTTCTTGCACGTTTAAAAGCATAAATTTCACATTAAACACACGCTTCATGTGGGAGTTATATTAATCTTTTTCACTAGTTAGATGTCACATTATTAGTCATAAAAAGAATCCCATCATATGTATGCATCATGAGATGAATAAAATGTTTATGCTACGGTATCCAATCAGTGGCAGACTCAGCACCCGGCGAGGGGGCGCGGCCGTACGTGCTGGGATCCGTCGAAACAGTAGAAGGAAGAAGGTGATTGGACCAACGGGAGGAGACTGCGAGACGAGCCTTTCTGAGGACCTCAAAACCTGAAGAAACTCGTCTAGAAATTGAAGCTCTATTCATCTTTCGTTTCTGCACCAAGAATGACATTTATGAGTCCAAAGTCCGCAGCCTAGCTTCCACCAAATGCTTCAAATGGATTGAAGAAATTCTCGAACATCATTGGGAGTTATATTAATCTTTTTCACCAGTTAGATGTCACATTATTAGTCATAAAAAGAATCCCATCATATGTATGCATCATGAGATAAATAAAAAGTTTATGCTACGGTATCCAATCAGTGGCGGACTCAGCACCCGGCGAGGGGACGCGGCCGTACGTGCTGGGATCCGTCGAAACAATAGAAGGAAGAAGGTGATTGGACCAACGAGAGGAGACTGCAAGACGAGCCTTTCTGAGGACCTCAAAACCTGAAGAAACTCGTCTAGAAATTCAAGCTCTATTCATCTTTCGTTTCTGCACCAAGAATGACATTTATGAGTCCAAGGTCCGCCGCCTAGCTTCCACCAAATGCTTCAAATGGATTGAAGAAATTCTCGAACATCATCCTTTTGTTAGCTTGTGTGAATTCGAGGAAACTTGAGGAGATTGAGGCGATTTTTTTGGAAATGGAGATGAAGTGGAAAGTGAGGCCTGATGTAGTTTCATATAATGTTGTGATCAAAGGGTTGTGTGAGATGGGGGAGTAGGATAAAGGGTTGGGTATGGTTGATGAGATGGAAAGAAGTGGGGTGAAGCCCGATTTGGTTACTTTTAATTCAGTTCTCGATAAGTTATATTCGAATAAGAGGTTTTTGATGATGGTAACATTATGTGGAGATGAATGATGGAAAGCGGAATTTTACCCAACGTTAGGAGCTATAATGCGAGGCTTGTGGGATTGGTTAATGAAACGAAGCTTAATGAAGCTTTTGAGTTGATTAGTGTAATGGGGGAAAAGTGGGATACAACCTAATTTTTTTAGCTATGTAATTCTCATTAGAGGGTATTGTGATGAGGGAGATTTGAAGGATTGAAGAGGCTAAGATGATTATTCAGTGGAGGAGGTAAGATGATTACTGCCATTATAAGTTGGAGCTGCCATCTCAAGTAGTTTAATTACTCTGACTACATTTTTTGATCCTTGTACTCTGTCTTTGGCTTGAATGAACATTGAGTTGAGATAGCGGAATGAATTTGAGCTATTGACTTGAGAAGTGCTCTAAAGTTGAAAGAATTTATTTATTTCGGCCTCATTTAGAGACTAAAACGTTTAGACAATGTTTTGCGGTCTTAATTTCCACTTATGTTGCAATACAATTGAAATGCATGCATGCCGCGCCTTTCCCTTAATGCTTACTATTGCTTTGGATTCATTACTATGTTTGATGAAACTTTATGCACTTTTGTTAGGCTTGCCAATGGACGATCGCTCAATGGCCGCTAGACCCTCCTCCCTAGCTTACTCGAGCGGATGGATCCGTCCCTGTATCCAATACATGTTAACCAAAAGAACGCCTATGGGAGTGAGGCTCCTCGAGTGAAGGAGTGCTCCTAATACTTAGTTATGAGGTTCTCTTTAGGTTCGACAAGCAACATGTTATTGCACGAAAAAAAAAGCCATAAAAGTCTAAATCAATTCCCGGTGTACAAGCCATACGAAAAGCATACATCATTTGTCACATTTATACTTGTACTTCTACAAGGTAATGCCCTTCGAACTGAAGAATGCTTGAACAACTTACTAGCAATTAGTTAATCGGATGTTTGCATACCAAATTGAGAAAAATATGAAATTATTAGAGGATACATGGTAGTAAAAAGCCTGAGCCAAGGGAGCATAAAGCCCACCTTAAAACCACATTCAATATTCTCAGATGTTATCGGATGAAGCTCAATTTATAGAAGTGTGTATTTGGGGGGGTCGTCTCGGGCAAGTTTCTGGAATCTTGGTTAATGAAAGAAGAATCAAGGTCAATATAGAAACGATTATAGTCGATAAGCAATAAAGGTATTCAAAAAGCAATCCAATCTTTTCAAATAAGTCAATATATCAAAAGCTATCTTTGTTTCNATAAGCAATAAAGGTATTCAAAAAGCAATCCAATCTTTTCAAATAAGTCAATATATCAAAAGCTATCTTTGTTTCTTTTGATATTTCAAATAAGTTAATATATCAAAATTTGTTTTTGTTTCTTTTGGTAAAAAAAATTCTCAAAAATTTTAACTCTTGAAGCAAATCTTTGCCAGCAAGATCTCAAAAATTTACATATCTTAGAACAATGTCAAGATGATCACAACATACTTTTAAACCGGCATTATCCAATGTGTTTAACTTGTCAAAAGAAAATCGAAATCCAAATTTCTTTTCCATATGAATTGAATTGATCGAACTTTCGTTCAAGTTATCTAATTGCTTAATCTACTATATAAATGAAATAATTGGTTATGAAAGAATCTTTAAGTGATTGTGCATTCTCTACAATGACATATTAGTCAAAATATTTCTGCATATAAATTATATTTTTTTTTTCATCTTTTCCCTTTTTTCTTGACATTATTTAAAGTAAGATACTATTTAAGAAAAATATAATTAGTCAATTACATTATTCTTAACTTTAGTATTTTATGCAATTGCATATCATACCAAGTCAAATGCATACAATTAATAATGAAATAATCCATAAATGAAAACAGCACAACAAACTAGAATTAGCTATGAAGGAGTCTAAACCATCTAAATTATTTCCCTCTAATAAAAATATCTTGGTATGATAAGTAATTAGGAATAAGAAATACAACAATATTAAATAAAAATCATCATTTGTTTATCTTTTAATTTTTTTTCATGAACATTATGCCCTTTAACTTAAAATAATAATTAAAATTTTAGATTTTAAAATTAAGGACGTGTTCGGTAGAGATTAAAATTGAAAAATTAGTCATTATTGTTGACTTTTATTAGACGAGTGACACTCAATAACGACTATATTTTCAATTTTAATTGGATTAAAATCTATGTCAAACACACCCTAATAAATATTTTAAATATATAATTACACACACACACACACACACACACACACACACACACACAAATAACAATTTTTTTTGGTGCACGTACAATGATGAGGTCCTGTGCGGTCACTCAACTAGCACATCCTCAGAGTCGCCTCTGGACTTCAGTGGACCAAACTAGACATGCACACATTGGATTAATAGACGAGTTTCACAAAGCACAAATCTAAACTAGCCTAGAAAATGAGACTTTACCTAAAGATGCCTATATTCAAGGCCATTGCACAATGAAAAAGGACTTGGAAATTTGATAATCATACTCCAAGGAGGAAACAATTGAACAACACAAATCCTATTCCACTTAGGAAACAAACAATGAAAAATATAATTCCTATTTTAATTAGGACAATAGAAGTAAAAAAAAAATCCTAATATTACGTCAAACTAGAAAAATAAGCTCGTGTCATCAAATCAATAACTAAAGAAAGAATATAGGGGACAAGAGATTTCCCTGAAGAATATATAGTGTGAGATCATTCCATTATCCAAGCCAGCCATTTATTTGTACCCTCCACGAAAGGTTAGGGGAAATACCCTAATACAAACTGAGATCATTCCATTATCCAAGCCAAGCCAGCCATTTATTTGTACCCTCCATAAAAGGTTAAGGGAAATACCCTAATACAAACTGAGATCATTCCATTATCCAAGCCAAGCCAGCCATTTATTTGTACCCTCCATAAAAGGTTAAGAGCCCTAATACAAACCTCACCTTTTCAGACAGCAACCTTAAATTGTGAGGCAATAGGACTTTGCATGAATATGTAATTTTCGTATGCAGTTTGTCCTGAACTGATGGCTGAGGTCTGTGAGCAAAGACATAACTAGTTGACAATAGACAGACTTGAAACATTGTAACGGTATTCTATAATTTTTCACGCTTTAATTATGTGGACATTTCTTATCATTCCATATTCAGATACTTTTCTTCTTCCTTTTTCTCTTTGTTTTTCGTTTTATGGTATCAAGCATCAACAAAGAAGTTGATTGTGATTTGATTGTGATGGATCATTTTTTTTCCAAGTATTTTTACATTGTAAATGCAAAAATAAAGAACAAGCAAAGGAATCGAGTAATATGTATTTTCTTTTTCTTTTTCTTTGGTTTGGTTTGTTTTAGAGTTTTGATACAGTTGAATATTGTTCTGAATTCGAACTTGGAATTAGTCGAGTGGAGTAGCATAGGCAGGTTTAGTAGATTTTGATAAAAGTTGATGAAATGTGTGGTTAAAAAGTTGTGGATCCCATATATTGTGTGATTGATTAAAATTAATTCTTGATTCTGACTTTAATTTAGATTAAAATCTTGATTTTAATCAATAACAAACAAAGGCTAAGTCTTTGTTTGGCTCGTGTTTATAAACATTCAAATCATATTTTTTATCTATATGTTGTAATGTATTATTCATCATTGTTCCTATCTATTTATAAATAAAATCGTTTATAAGCACATTTCAAACATGTTGTAAGAGGTATCAATGGGTTTACATCGATACGCGTTCGAAATACGGTAAGTTACGTATTTTGGGAAACAAGATCATCGAGTGGGTGAAAATAATTTTTTTTGTAGAATTGTTTAACGACTCTATCTAAAGTTGAAACTATTAAAGATGACGTTGGAAGTCACACTCATTCGGGATCCAAACATGCCTGCTCCACTAGCTATCGCGATGAAGTGGGACCCATTTGTGGCACCCACCAAGGGAGAGTATGAAACTTACATGACTTGGAACTCTGAACTTCAATCCGACATGTTACGCTACCTTGTCTAAAAACTATAAAACTATAAATAGATAATTTTTCTATTTAACTAACTATATCCTCAGCAGAATTAAAGCGAGAAAATTGTCAACGGGATTTTTAAATAGAGGTAACAGCTCCCAAACACGTCCTAAAATTGCTTCTCTCTACAAAATGACAGCAATCCTAGGAATCTCGTCTAATTTTTTGTATAACTACAAATGATAGATAAATTATGCATATTTAAATGAATAATTATGATTTCTTATTTTATTTACAGGGAAACGGATTTATGCCAATATATACATATACGTACATATGTATATAATAAATGTACAAATCACTATGTTTATATGTATTTAGCGTATAGATTAACATCAGATTTTTTAACAAATTTTGATAAATGAAATATATTTATATTATATACATATACCTATGTTAACATTGATAAATAATTAAAAATTTCACTGTCCACAATTTTATTTCCATAATTAATTCTAAATTTATTGATCAATAATATTAAAAATATTAAGATGTCATTTACATCTCTAATAAATAAACTTTGCAATAATTAAATGTCACATCATATAAAATCTTTGAATTTAAATCTTGTTATCGTTCAATCATGGCCCTTGTTTGAGACACATTTTTATAAAATTCATTTTTTTTTCAAACTCATTTTTAATTATATATTCTTCAAATAAAATAATTTTACTCGTAAACCCAAAAATATTTGCTTCTTTTTATCCTATAACTTTTTTTTTTTTTTCATATTCATTTTCAACTACACATTTTCATAATAAAATATTCTTCACATAACCCAAAACTTTTTTTTTTATTTTTTTTTTTTAATCATACATTTTTCAAAAGTTTATTATTCGTAAACTTTTTTTTTTTTTCTTTTCAAAACTTGGTTTTCAAACAAGGACTTAAAAATTATACACATGATGAAAAGATTTGAACATGTCTCGTTAAATTAAATTACTTTTAAATAATTTCAAGAATTAGCCCCTGTTTGGGCCACATTTTTTTTTCATTCTCATTTTTCTACTCATTTTTAATCATACATTCTTTAATAAAATAATATTTTTTATCACATTAATAATTTTTCTTTTTTTTTCAATCACATATTCCCCATCACATCAACAAAAAAATGCATTCTTTTGAAAATAATGTGAACCAAACGGGACTTATTTTAGGCTTAGCCCAACGTGGTTCGGTTGAAGTGCATGATGTCTATGATTGTAATCCATTGAAAGATCACACGTGCGGGCAGGCAATAAAAGTTCTGAAAAGATAAGCTTTTATATTTAACTAAAATGTATGTATTGTGTATGTATACATTCACTTAAGCAAGTAAAAGATTGATTGCAACAGTGAGAATCTAATGCACAGCTACTATGCACACGTACGAAACTGCTTCCTCCTACTTTAATTAATTATAATTATTTTTATATAGGGTTTTTTCTTACATAAGCTAAGCCTATAATCTACCGACCTATTATATACATGATTGTGTGTATAACTGTTAAAATTATTTTCTTCCATTGTTAAGGGCCCACTGTTTACAGGTATTTGCAGCCTTTTCTCAATTATCAAAACTGTCGTCGAATTTAAATGAATTGACAAATATAACCTTCGAATTATTGTGCCTGCAAATTCCAGACAACTATAATCCATAAAAAAAAAATCAAATATTTAGGGTGTGTTTGAGCCACATTATTTTGGAAGAATGTATTTTGAAATAGTAAATTGATGGAAAATATATGATTAAAAAAGAAGAAAAAATTATTGATTGATGAAAAATATTATTTTATTTAAGAATGTGTGGTTGAAAATAAGTAGAAGAATGAAAATAAAAATAAATTTTTTAATGTGTACTAAATATGGGCTTAACCCTTCAGGTTTTAATTTAAACCCTTATTTGATTTTTTTTTAAATATATTTTTCTCTCTTCTTTTTAACCACACATTATTTAATAAAATAATATTACACGAAAACTCAAAGTTATTTTCTTATTTTTTCACACAATCTCCATCAATCTATTATTTCAAAATGCATTCTTAACCTTTTAATGGAACTCAAACGGGTTTTAAGTCAAAATCAATAATTAATTTTAATCACATATTTCATGGAACCCACAAATTTTTAACCATACATTTCATCAACTTTTATTAAAATCTATTAAAAATTTGATTTTAATATCTATCAAACAGAGGCTTAAATGATAATTTAAAATTTCAATTGTATTAGAGTATCTCCAATCATGATGTAAAATAAATATAAAATTACGAGAAATGCGGCAAAAAAAATATAAAAACATCTTTTTTTCACATTCACGAGATGCAAAAAGTGAATTTAAATATTTTCATAGAAGCAAGATTTGAATTTATATCATCTAAGAATATGTGTGGCTCATGCATACAATAATATATACATTGCTCCTCATTCGAGGCAAATCCTTTGCACTTTGAAATTTTGAGTTAGAGATTTTTTAGAATAAATTTTATAAAGATTTGATATTTTTTAGAGAGTGTGATTAAAAAATACGAAAAAATTTTAAATTTACGAACAAAATTATTTATTTGAAAGGTGTATGGTTAAAATGAGTCAAGAAAAAATGAGTTAAAAATGAGGAGCCAAACAAAGGTCGTAACATTTCTTCTTTTAAGAAGGCACAAAAAATCAGAATTATTAAATATGAGTTGCCTTACCTTAAAAATCAGGTGTGATAAGTGAAAACAGCCAACCACCCAACCCTATGGCTATGAATTGTAAGCAGAAGCATTAGGGGTTTAGGCTAATTTTTTGGAGATTCATCAGAATCCATTATCTGCTTGTCCACTTCCATCCACTTCCTCAGTAACGTACTCCCTTTCTGCATTGCACAGTATAACTCTTCTTCTTTCTCAATTTTAATTCTTTTGCCAACTGTACCTTTTCTTTGCTCAATTTCTTATTAAACCCAAGGGTTTAGGTAAAAACTATTTTTAATAGAATTTGATAAAAATATATAGTTAAAAAGTTAATAAAAAATTTGAGTTCCATGAATACGTGGTTAAATTAAAGAAAAATAAATTTTAAAAATAGGAACCAAACGTAGGCTAAATTACATATTAGCCCCCGTTTGATGCACATTATTTTCAAAAGAATGCATTTTTTGGTTGATGTGATGAAAAATATGTGGTTGAAAAAGAAGGAAAAATTATTGATGGGATGGAAAATATTATTTTATTGAAAAATGTGTGGTTGAAAATAAGTAGAAGAATGAAAATGAAAATTTTAATGTGTACCAAACAGAGGCTTAATCTTCTAGTGAGAGTACCCCAAAATTCTTC
>CAIGRR010252453.1:0-10584 GCA_903798365.1 Fraxinus sp. 1973-6204 | reverse complement strand
TTTTCTTCCTCAGTATAAGGATGATGGGAAGATTTTGACCGATCAGATTTGGAACTGGAGTTAGATTGATGAGATTTTGAATCGGAATTTGAATGATATGCATGAGAAGTTTCATCATCTCATAAGGATGATAAAGCTTTCTCAAGATCTTTGATTTGAAGATAAACAACTTCCATCGTAACATATTTCATCTGTTTTTCAAGATTAGAAATTTCAGTTTTCATAACATTGATTTCTAATCTTAAATCGGAACTAGATGTTTTGGATTTTTCAGTTTGAAATCGTTTCATAATATCTTGAATATTGAAAGACTCAGGAGTTGAGGTTGAAGGTAAAAGAGTATTGAACTTATATTTTAATTTTTTATCATGAATTTGATCAATAATTTCTTTGATAAGTTCTTCGTCTTTAGTAAGAACATTTATGGTTTTACAACCACAAACTTTTTTACTTTGACAAGAAGATGAGGATGAATTTGAACTGTTTCCAAAATTAGAATCTTCTTGATTTTGATAAATTTGTTCAATTTCATAATTTGAGGAATCACTATCAGAATTAGAATTAATAAGATTGAGAAGTTCAAGTTTAGTAACTTCATCACATTGAAGATTATTAATCTTTCACTTCAGAGGTCATTTGTTTGAATAATGACCAGACATGTTACATTTCCAACATGTAACATTTGAGGTTCTTTTCTTTGAAAATTTTCCGTTTGAAAAGTTTTTAGAAGGATAATTTTGAAAAAAAAAATTATTTTCCAAATATTTTTGAGAAGATCTCTTTCTCAAATGAGAATGAACATTTTTCTTTTTTGATCTGGAAGGAGGAATGATTTTCTCAAATCCATATTGTTCGCAAAATGATCCAAGTTCTTTATGACTATTAGATCTTTCTGATTTCAATTTGACTTTAAGTTTGAGATTAGTACAGAGAGCTAACCCTTCTTGATTAACAAAACTGATTATTTCTTCGTAAGTAATAAGGAATATAATTTTCATGATCTCTTTTGATAGATTTTCTAACCTTTTCGATGAAAAACTTTGGATGTCCAGATATAAGTATTTCTTCCTAATAAGATTGTTCGCAATCACTTCGGAGTAAGACACGGGTTAAAAACACATCTTTACACCATCTGAAGTCTTGTTGAGTGGGACAATTGAGGTTCATAAAAATTTGTGAATAATGTTCTTGAATATCTGTAGGCATTCCTACGAAATGTTTGATAATACTGTAGACTAAGCTTGCAAAACTATCATTAGTTCCATCACCTTTGACAGAATCTGCAATCTTATCTCTATCTTGAGTAGTGAGGTAATTGAACCACCAATTTTCGAGTTGTCCGACAAAACCAAGGACAAGATTATTTGTTGATTCATGCCTACTACTTCCGTTAGTAATGTAGGCATTGAAAAAAAATATCCATTTTTTCTAAGAGTTGAATGATTTGATATTAAGATAATCCATCAAGATTCCATTCTATGATGGAGTCTCCGTCATTTTTGAATTGTTTTTTGTCTTTCTCCTCAAAGAGAAAATCAGAAGTATGACGAGGATAATAAGCAAGAATTTTTTAGTATTGGACCTTTTGTCCAGGAAGTCTATCGACTTGTAGGTCAGTTTCTTCAACAAATTCATATTCTATTTCGTCAATAGTATTAATATTATTCGAAGATGAAAATGATTTTGATAACTAAGATGCCAGTTACTAGAGACACTATCCTTTGTCTCAAGTTTTTTGGGAACTACTTCATGGAAATGGCATAAAGAAGGCATGGGCTTTTCTGATTTCTTCTTTTTACCTTTCTCCATGTTTGAAGGTTCAGATTTTGAAGGTTCGGATTCAGAATTGACTTCAATTCTATTGAGCTGAGAACACATAGATTGAAAAATAATATTAGTGCAATTGTTTTGATATTGCATTAACAAAAGATTCATCAGGACAATTGGTCTTTTTGAAAGGAGAAGCAAGCATTTCTGCGTTTCCATGGGAAACAACAATCTCTTGCAAATGAGGATGAGTGGATTGAATAGTTTCACCTAAAGGAGTTTTCTAGGTTTTCTTTGAAGAAGTAGTGTTTTGAATAGTTTTTGTTTTGAATTTCTTAGGCATTCTTTTGAAAACTTTGTAATAACTCCAATCATAGAAACTAATATCTTCTTGAAATTTATCAACTTCTTCCCAGTAAGATTTAATTTGTTCTTTTGGAAAAGATTTTTTGATTAGATGCCTAATTTTTTTGACTTTTGGTGTTTGATCAGTCTTGAAGTCATTTCTTCTATCAATTTTAGAAGAAATGACATTACATTGTTGATTAAGTCTCTGTCTCTCGGATTGAGGATGATTGAAGAGGACACATATATCTGATAAAGTCGGAGAAGTAGGAGGTTCAATTTATTCTTCTTTATGAAATGCTTCAGTTCATTTGATAAAAAGGTTAAGGAAGTTTTGGATTAAAATCGACTCCCTTTAAAGAGAAGATTGAAAATCTAGCTAATTGAGAAAAATTTGTCCTAGATCTATTATCAAATCTAGATGAATAAGATCTTTGAAAAGTATTTGAAGATGAAGGTTTATCAAAGATAACTTTGACATTACCATCAGGAAAATAAATTATTTGCTCTGGATTTTTCCTTACAGGAGTTGGAACGGGGTTTTGTGCATTTTCAAAATCCCATTATAATCCTCTTTCTTGAAGATTCCAAAGAATACGTTTGGGAATCATAATATTTGAATGAAGTGGATTAACTTCAACCATAAGACTTTCATCTCTTGGAGAAGATCTGAGAGCTCGGATATTGAGTNTTGAATGAAGTGGATTAACTTCAACCATAAGACTTTCATCTCTTGGAGAAGATCTGAGAGCTCGGATATTGAGTAGAGTGTTCAAAAGCTTATAATATACTCAGTATATTAAAACAAAAGCTCTTGAGCGATCATCAACATCAAAATTTTTAGTTTGAATTCTAAGATTAAGAGCATTAAGAATAGCTCTATCTTGAAGACTTATTGAGAAATTTAGATAAAATTTGAAAATGCTGGACCATTTTCGATATTAGACTTAAGCATGGACAGTAAAGAATGTTCAAACCTTAAAAGTCTCTTATCTCTTAAGGTTATAGAACAAGAATATCTAGACCAAGTCTAAACAAAGGTTTAATTGCAATTTGAACAAGTCCAACATGAAGATATTGAAATTTCTTCATGTGTGCTTGTATAGCTTCTTTTGAAAGTAGATTGATATAAACAATTTGATTTTTGACTGGAATAGTTTGCTCCAAAGTTTTGATAACATAATTTTGAGTACAATCAAACTTTACTAGCTCAAACATAGAACTTTTATCTACCTTAGGGATAGTCCAATTTTGAAGTTTTTGCTCTATTTGAGCTATTTGAAGTTCTTTTGAATTAAAATCATTTGATGCATATGCAAATGCATGATCATCTCGATCAACTTCTTCATTATTATCTTAAAAATAGTTTGACAAATTATCTCTTTCTTTTGAACTACCACCTTTATTAAACCAATTAGACATAAACGACATAATTGAATGCTATGAAAAGAAATAGTTATCTTACAACTATAGACACAATGCTATAGGTTAGACCAATGCTTTCCCACAAAGGGGACCACCCTAAATGCCTACCCAGCTCACACGGGCTAACCAAACCTCTATTTAGCAGACTCCGATTATTGAAATTGAGCATAAATGATCGTGTTACCTCTCTAATTATTTTCACTAACTTAAGTTATATTTTGTTCAATGGTCTAATGAACCAGTTCACAAATATCGAAGATTAACCATCGCTAAATACTGAACTTAGATTTATAACCGCTCAATAAAAAGTAATTAAGTAGTCACTTGACTCATTTTTCGATGATAGTTCCCAACATGATTTATGTTTTTTACTTTACTCGTTCTCAAACTCCCAACATATCGAGATATTTAATCAATTAAATTGATCTCACCCATTGGTAAATCAAAAAATCATTAAACTCACGAAATTATATATATATATATGGAGAGAGAGAGAGAGAGAAATACTTGATGATCGAGTGAAATTTAATTTTTTGCATGATCATGTTATAGAATAGACTCGACATGTGGTCTATTCAATGCACTTCAAGTGTACTAGTATGAATATTAAATCATTTCTACGATAACGACAAATCTCACACCCAAATGGTTAAATAGTCAATGCTACAACTTTTCTGTACTATGTCAATCATCATATATTGATGGTGAACAATTTTATCCATGTTCAAAATAAAACTTGTGTCACATTGTGCTTCTTGACGCAAGCACTTGACCTGAATTATCGTAAGGAAATATTGCACCTTTTATTCGCATATTCAGTAAATAAATAAATGCAATAATAGTGAAAAAACCATAATATATTTGTCATAAAATTATCATTTGATTATAGTAAAATTGTACCATATGGACATTGATAATTGTATTGTATTGTAGACAATTATCTAGGTCATTAAATGCGATTAATGATCATTAATATTGATGACTTTGGCTTAATTTATTTTTAATTTTGTTTTTTTAGGTAAAAAATCGAGAGAAATCGGGTAAATTGGAAGAAATAAATGAAAAGGGGCTAAAACGAAAGAAATTCAAAGTTCAAAGACCAAACTGTAAATATTCAATATTTGATTTGGACCATAGAACTATGATTAAAGAACCCATATAATCAATTGGATACAAATGGAGGTAAAATGAGTGAAATATAGTTAAGGTATTTTAACAAACCAGTTTTCAGCCTAAAAAAAAGTTATGATTCGAATTTTCAGCCTCACAATGAGACTCATTTTTAGCGTAGCTAACATTTGAATTGGAGAAATTCTATTTCTAGAAGAATTGTTCGGAATAATATTTATCACGTGTGCAATCATATAAATAATCTAAAACTTAATGCATTTTATTCATTCGAATTCGGATTAGGAATAGATACGGGTCGTGATTAGAATAGAGTAATTTATCTTGTAAAAGGAAGTTAAATACATTAGTTTTACCGATTGTCAAGAATGTATGAATATGATTAAACTACATAATTGAGAATTGAAATAGATGGCAATAGGCGGATTCGAATTCCAAAACAATCATCCATAATTTGTTACAAAAACATTTTTTATTTCTTTCTTAGATAATTTAGATCAATTACAAAAATCAAATTTCTTTGTTCACATAATTCGTATTCCATACAAAATTAATAAACTTGAATTGAAATTTATTCTCTGTGGGATGATAACTCTTAACTCACTAAATCTATTACTTGTCAACAGTCATGTACGCTTGCGGATTTTGCACGAACAAAGTTTTAACTTCGTTGTCGAATAATAAAGTATTTAATTTAAGTTTATTAGTTCATATAGTATTTAAAATTTTCTTTTGTTTTGTTTTGGGCTATTATTTATACATCTAACCTCTCTTGTTTGATTTTGGCAGTGTACGAAAGGTTTTGAAAAAATTGAACTCCTACCATTGGATCCCGAGTTTGAAAGAACATTCAGACAACGAAGAAAACAATGGAGAGAAATAAGAGAAATGGTAGAAAATCAAAATCAAAATCAAATTCAGTTACCATCAGATCCACCAAAACAACAAGATCCACAAGAGCAATTGGCAACAGTGGAGAAGCTCTTAGGGATTATTTAAATCTCATACCTACTCCTGTGCAATAAGCTATCATTATCTACAATTTGAGCGGCCATATTTCACATTAGACCTAATATCATCAACCTATTTCAGAATCATCGTGATATTGGGTTGTCTAGAAAATCAACTGAAAATCCTCATAAACATATTCAAACATTCTCCATGCTTTGCGACGGCATCATTACGAAGGCATGTTAGCTTATGCTTTTCCACTGAGCCTATTTCCTCATACTTTAAGCCCCTGTTTGGCCCCATTAAATTAAAATTTATTTTTCTTTCTCTTCTTATGAACCATACATTCTTTAACAAAATAATATTACACATAAACCTAAAAAAATTCTTTTTAAACCACACATTCACAAAAAATTACTATTCCTATCATTATAATGTGGAATACTGGAGCCCAAACAGGGCTAAAGAAATGCGCACGAGAATGGCTACACAAAGTACTTCCTAGGAGAATCATTTCGTGGAATGACATGGTACAAAAATTTACTTTGAAATTCTTCTCGCCTTATCGTGTCCATCAGATCATAAATGAAGCCAACTACATTCAAGCAAAATGATATCTAGAGCTATCCAGAAGCATGGGAAAGATTTGAGGATTACTTTAGAAATTGCCCCAATCTAGACGTTTATACAAATGCTAAGGTCTACATCTTCTACACAGGCATGCATCCTGAATACCGTATCATGATCTACGCTTCAACAGGAGGCCAATCTCGGATATTCCCTTAGATAGTGCCTTAGGTATCTTTAAGAAAATAACAAAAAATCAGACTATGTGGCTAAGAGATAGGGAATTGCCAAGGAAAATACTAGGTATTCACAACATTGGCGTAATTACATTATTGGCAGCCCAGATGTAAGTACTAACAAAAAAAATTGGACAGCCTCACTCAAAATGTGAGCACAGTGCACCAACCAACACCAGTTACGAGGTTGTGGGACAAATCATACAACTACAAGTTGTTCATTAGCATCCACGCATGCTTATTGGACTTAGGAGGTCAGTTATGCACATAACTTACAGAGGCAGCAGAATAATCCTTACTCTAACACCTATAATCCAGGTTGGAGCAAGTATCCTAACTTCTCATGGGCTAATTATAAGAGTTAGGGATGTCAGATTTAGAACAATCTACTAGGATTTCAAAAACAGCAAGAGAAGAAATCGTCGTTGGAATAAGAGAAGAAGTCATCATTGGAAGAATGAGTGGCCCAGTTCACTACCAAAAGTGAGACTAATTTCCAAAACCAGCAGACTATTCTTCAAAACCAGCAGGCTGCAATTAAAAATTTAAAAACTTAGGTAGGATAGATAGCAACTGCATCAGCCAACAGAACATAAGGTATCCTGCTAAACGATATGGAAAAAAACCCAAGGGAACATGTATTAGCAGTTGAAGCATTGAATTATGCAATTATTGAGGCACCATCAATCAAGCCTACTACCATGTTTGAGCTTATGCGTCGCCTATCACATTCCCTCAAAGACAACATAAAGATGAACATGTTCAAGCCATCACAACAAAAGTGGAGTTCAACTGCCAGAAACCATTGTGGAGAAGAAAGGGACATAAGAGAATAATGTACCTACCATGGGCGAGGAACAATTGGTTCAATCTAAAAAGTTAGAAAAGGGTGCACAAGAAGAACATTTAGACATACCACAGGTTAAGGCAACTGTTCCTAGCAATAAATACACACCTCCAGTCTCATTCCCTCAAAGGTTGTAAAACAATAAGTTGAAAAAGCAATTTAAGAAGTTCTTAGATGTCATCAGACAACTTCACATCAACATTCATTTCATTGACGTCATTCTATAGTTTTCTAATTATACTAAGTTTTGAAAGAGAAATTGACCAAGAAGAGAATGCTACAAGTAGATGAAATAGTGGATTTGACATAAGAATTCAACACAATCATACAACATAAGCTCTCCCCTGAATTAAAAGATTTAAGGAGTTTCATTGTACCTTGCTCTATAGGAAATTCACATGATTTAAATACTTTAATTGATTATGAAGCACATATTAATTTGATGCTACTGTCTATCTACGAGAAATTAGGATTGGATGATCCGAAAGCAACATCAATAATCCTACAACTGGCTTATAGGACACTCAAATATCCTCATGGAGTGGCAGAGGATATGCTCATTAAAGTTGGTGATATCTTCTTTCCTGCTGATTTCATCATCATTTATATAGATGTTCAACACATGTCATTAATTTTAGGGAGACCATTCTTAGCAACTGTAGAAGCATTAATGAATTTTGAAAAAGGTGAATATTACTTAAGGGTGGAAGAAAAATAACAAAGCTTCACAATGAATACTCCACTCAAGCAACCATATAACATTGAAGAGTGCAAAATGATAGACCATTAAGGAAGCAACAAGAACAAGAGGGAAGAAGATGGAATTGCTAGGTAGGACAACAATGAAAATCTTCTAATCTAGATGCTCAAAAACAGGCAATCCAGTTTTGTTTTCTTTCATTTTATTTATTTTTTTAGATATAGGATTAGTAATTTTTTTGTTTTTGTTTTTAGTAGTATAGGGTATTTTCATCCCCATATTTTTCTTTAGATTGTGTTTGAACTTATTATAAAGTGTTCCCCGTTATGATTGATTTTCTAATTATTTTGAAAGAATATTACACTTGAACACACTGGACAAGAGAAAAGACATAGCGAGTAGTCCAGCGCTTTCTTTCATGCCAGTCCATATGCCATCTGTAAATTTATACCAGGGGAGTACTTAGTTCCCTTCTTTAACCTTAGTTTTTATATATTGCTTATTATATTTTTGGACATTGAGGGCAATGTCTGTTATAAGTTTGGGGGTAGAAAAATATCGAGTTTTACTTATTTTTACTAGTTTGTGTGCTTATTAGTTTGCAAAAAAAAAAAATAGCTTATTTTTATTTTTGTTTGTATACTTGTGTGGATTAGATAAATTTGCTTACTATGATGCATATATTTAAAACTATATGATAAATTATAAATTGTGAAAAAGCTACATTTTAGGATCGATTTATGATTTTTCATGTGAAACTTGATATTTTGCATCTTGAATGAATAGTTTGATTCAACATTTGAATAGGTTGAAAAAAAAATTAATTAGTGGACCTTAGATACTAAATCCAAACAACCACTAAATTATACATTTTACCAATTCTATAATAGTTTGGGGGTGATTGAACTGTTAAAGGTTAATTTTTGAGAATTAGTGTTTAATAAGGGGCATTACATGAAAGAAAAAGAAAAAAAAAAAAGAGAGAGAGGGAGAGAGAAAATAAAAAATATTGTCTCATTTTTGAAATTCTATTCGTAACTTTTATTACTCGAGTGATTTAAGCCTATATGGGTCATTTATAAAGTTTAATGGAGAGAAATCTACACATAAGATGAAAAAAGATATTACATATCTTGATTAAACCTCAAAAACTTATTTGAGATAATTAAGTAATAAAAAATAAGGAGAATCCTCATTTGTTGATGCGTTAAGCTGCAATTAGTAAGATCTAACCAAACTACATAGAGTGATTATTAGTATATAAATTCAACCTTAAATCACATTTTGAGAGAGTTAAAAAAAAATAAATTTAGGGGTGTGAATCTCCAAAGAGAAGAAATAATAAATTTGATTATTAAGGGCCAGGATTTGAATCACCTTATGAATTTATGATACTTGACATGAATTTTCACACATACACACACGTCGATTATGCATTAGATGGGTAGAAATTAATTTTGGCAATGTGATTTCGTAGCAGCTTATAGTTTTGATACATAAATTCCAATCTTGAGACCAAAGGCACATTATCTAACCAAGTTTGTTTTTTGAAAAAAAAAATATTTTAGTCAGCTTATTTTGTTAGAGAACAAAGAGTTGTTCAAGTTTAGGGGCGTTTGATAAGTGTATTTTGTGTATTTTATACACTTATTTGGAGCCGTTAAATGTGATTAAATGTTATTAATCTCAATGATTTATGGCTTGATTTATTGTTACTTTTGTTTGTTAGGTAAAACTTGAGAAAAATTGGATGAATTGATAAAAATGAAGGGAAAATGGGCGAAAATGAAAGAAGTCAATTCGGGGACCAAAGTGCAAACATTCAATAGTTGATTCTAACCATAAAATGATAATTGAAGATCACATATGATCAATTGAATGTAATTGGAGGTCAAATGAGTGAAAAATAGCTAAAGTATTTTCGCAAATCAATGTCTAGCCGAAAAAGTTATGCTCCGAATTTTCAGCCTCACATTGAGACTCATTTTTAGTATAGCAAACATTTGAATTGGAGAAATTTTATTCTAGATAATTGTAGCCATTTGAGTTATCTTTCTAATACATTTTTAATTATCTCAATCGGATATTGGTAGAGAAAATTATAAAATACCGAAAGTTGTGCAAAGACGAAATGATGCGAACCTCGCGAGCTCATGGGCCATTTTCGGCGCACAAGTTATTTTCGCAGATGAATCGGCAATTTCCTTTCACGATTCATACTCTTTTGGAACCTAAATTGATTGCAATTTTGATCTTTCTTTTTTTTTTTTTGGCTCTTATAAATACGAGACATGGGCTACACATTTTGGTGGTGGGGGGGTGGGGGTCCTCTCTTGCCTCTTCATACACAATAATATCTTCGAATTCATAAAAACAAGAGGCTAATTCATCACTTTTGAGAGAGAAGATCAAATACTAACAAGGATTTGAAACCAATTATATCAAGATATTAAAGAATTCAACCTTAAAACTGAAGATCAAGATTTCTTGCATTATTTCATGATGCGGGTAAAAATTTTCTATTATTCTTCTTGTAATTTATTTAAAAGTATGTTAGACTAGATTCATTTTTGTATTGGATGAAGTTGAACCTTATTATTTATTTGTTTTAATTCAAG
>CAIGRR010252343.1:0-10058 GCA_903798365.1 Fraxinus sp. 1973-6204 | reverse complement strand
AATGGTACAGATATCTCAAACCTTACATCATCCCTAATAAGTAAGTGCTACTATTATTCTCTTAGTTAAAGAAATATTGCCATAAAAGGAAAGCAAATCACAAATTACTGGCAGTTTAGAGAACTAAAATAAAGATTAAACAATAAATAGGCAAAGCCAATAGCACTAATTTGAGTGGTATGTAAATATCCCTTTCATGAAGAGTTGAAATTTTTTTGATCAGTTTTGCTGGTAGACTAGTATAGATACAAAAATCATACAAAAACATATGATCGGAAGATTCATGGTTGGCACACCCCCTTTTCAAATCATATCCTCCACAATCGGCCNTAAATAGGCAAAGCCAATAGCACTAATTTGAGTGGTATGTAAATATCCCTTTCATGAAGAGTTGAAATTTTTTTGATCAGTTTTGCTGGTAGACTAGTATAGATACAAAAATCATACAAAAACATATGATCGGAAGATTCATGGTTGGCACACCCCCTTTTCAAATCATATCCTCCACAATCGGCCTTGTAACTTGCTGAACCGTATAGATCACCATCACCATCACCATCACCTCCACTTCCTTTTTCATCAACCTAAAACCAAGAGAGATAAAATATAGGAAAGAGGAAATTGAAACGACAATTGAAAGCAAATAGGCAGAATCCATAATGCATAATAATTCGAAAAGTTGAGCTAGGAAAATTGAGGACAACAAACAATCAACATCAATACCAAACAATTAAGCAAATAAGTTCCATTTTCAGACTAAATGTCGTCATAAAATTCATTCACCAAATTACCAAAGACACATAATTAGTTAAAGACATGGGATTAAAACCAGTTCTTGGTTCAACCAAAACTGACTGGTTCTTAAATCTAAGAATCAAAACCGTTTATAATTGAAGGAATCGGTTGCTTAGCAATCTTTTGCCTACCCCCAAGTCAATGCACTACGTAACAAACAGAATATTCAAAGGACAATAAGAATAGGACACACATATATCAAAATGTATTCTGAAGAGCATAGCAGAGCATAAATTTGGTGTTATAATGAACGTGTTTTGAAATTGCAACTGAGATTAAAAACTAATACCAGAGAGAAAGAATGCAATTTCTCTAAAAACTAATTCATTATACAATAAAAACTTATGCAAGTTCTCTGAAAACTAATTCATTTTTTTCTGCTTTCTTCTCCATTTTCAGTGAGAATCGCCCAAATCTTCCCAATCTCAAACTTTTTTTTCCCCTCTCACGTGGCTTACTCATTCACACGTGATGTTGTTACACATGAGAAATTTTAAAACCCTGTCAAAAGGGTGTCAATGACCCGGGCTGCCCAGCTTAATTGATCATCAATTAGCTCAGCAGGCTTGTCTCCTTTGGATGAAATCTTGTAGTTTACTAATAAAGGCAAGGTTCAGAGAATGGTCCCATGTCCTATAACTGACCAAAATAAATGCCTCTGTACTGTTCATGTCCAATCAGAATTTGACTATTCTTTCTCATATGTGCTGAGAGAACGCAAAAAATAAAATAAAATAAAATTGGAAAGAATCGGTCCATTTAGCATAACCTACATTTTCAAGAAATTTTATTTTCCATAAAACACTTTGATTTTTATATCATACTTTAGGTTTCTTAAATATGATCTTAAAAAATTTAAAAAGCTAATCCAATATCTATAGGCTAGTTCATACAAAATAAATAAAATAAAATAAAATATAAAAATGACGTGGTGTTTTCTTGTTTCTCGACTTTTATTTCTTCTTTAGCAAATAAAGACCTTTAAATACCCTACACACAATATAGCTGGGAAAGGCATTGTGCTACGGTAGATACATGATCGAAAGAGGGACTAAGTTTGTGTGGTTTAGTATAGAAACAATCGTGTTTCATGTTTGTTACGTATTATTAGATATCGTTGTGCAATGCTGAATAGAATGAAAGTTAAAATATTGCTAATAGTATTGTTCACTATAATCGAGTACTACTTACCAAAAATTCTCAAAAGATATTTATTATTGTGTTCCTTGTGTATATTAGAAGGTTAAGTTTGACACGCCAAATTACACCGTACAAGAAATTATGCATATAATTAGAAAACATAATATTAGGAAGATAATATAAGGGTATATTAAGGTGAATAGTATTTATAAGTTATTAATTCAAAAGAATTATATGCACTAACTTTGTTACCCGGCCTAAATTCACCTATTATCTACGTTATCCGATTAGTTTTAAGAATGTTATTGTTTTGAATAAAAAAAATTAAAAATACCATTAATCTTAATCCACCATAATATTATCTATATAGTATATTTAATCTAAGTTTATATACAGCTTCTTATCTGTGCGCGTGTGTGTAAAGATATTTCTTTCTTCTAAAACGGTGGGGTCACTAAGATAGGTCACAATTGATTTATTACCATGTACCATATTTTGGTAACAGTTCTGCTACAATTACAATTTTTTGACAATTTTGTTGACATTGTGTGACCTTGACACACATTTTTTTTCGTTGATTTTAACTACGCTTAAAATAATTAATGCTCTCGGATTTGACATCTTACGTAATGTCAGGGAAAATATATATTTTCAATGTACAAATAGCGTAATCCATTTCGTAATCTATTTAACTGGATTTGATCTCTCTCTCTCTCTCTCTCCCCCCCCCCCCCCCCTCCCTTCTTTGTACTACATCCTTCTAATTTCGTTTCTTTAATAAAAGTTCTTAACTATGACTTGCATAATAAAATGTTGATTCGGAATCTCACAGCTAATTACTTCCCTTTTATATTCTTTTGCGTCGTATTTGTATCATTAAACTAGACAATAATGTACATTATATAAAGAAGAAAAGTCAAAAATCTTGTTCATACAATACCAATCGATGCTTATCCCGTCAAGCGGTATGACAACTCTATCTTACAACCGGACATGTAACTTTTGAATTGACAAGACGTGTTATCATCTTGTAAGTACACTACACTGCCAATCAATACATGGTGCTGAAGTCAAGAAAAGCTAACTTGTCAAAGCATCTTCTATCAACTTGGAAAGAAACACTTCTTCATATAACCCCATCTAAATTATTTAGATGCAATAAGAAAATGTTGGGCACTTTCATTTTTGCCCCCTTCCTATGTCTACTTCTCTACTTCTTGAATTCAGTTCCATGGAAATTCAGGCAATCCCACAAGTTCTTAGGCCATGGTCCAACTTCATACCCAATGATTGGATGTATGATCTCTTTCTACAAAAATCGACACCGTCTATTGGACTGGTACACCGATCTCCTCTCTGGTGCACCCACACAGACTATCACAGTATCCCGACTCGGTGCTCGACGTGCCATTGTTACAGCAAACCCTAAAAATGTAGAATATATTTTGAAAACAAACTTTTGCAACTTCCCAAAAGGCAAACCCTTCCAAGAAATTCTTGAGGATTTTCTTGGTAATGGTATTTTCAATGTGGATGGAGATCTTTGGTACAATCAAAGGAAGCTAGCTAGCCAAGAATTCTCAGCTAAATCCTTGAGGGATTATACTGTAAATTCACTCAAAGAAGAAGTAGAATCCAAGTTACTGCCATTGCTGGAATCATTGGCAAATGACTCTAAAAATACATTGGATTTACAGGATTTGTTAAGAAGGGTTACATTTGATGTTGTCTGTAAAGTTTCACTAGGGCATGATCCATGTTGTTTGGACCATTATTCTCTGCAAAATTCACCTCGTATTATCGAAGCATTTGACATGGCATCAGAGATATGTGCAAGAAGAGGTGCGGCACCACTGTCTGCCTTGTGGAAGGTTAAGAAATTCGTTGGGATAGGGTCAGAAAAGAGGCTTAAAGATGCCATTGTGCAAATCCACATATTTGTGGGAGATATCATTCATAACAAGAAGAGAAAGTTGAGAAAAAGTAGACGAGGAGGTGATGAACAAGATCTTTTATCAAAAATGATTTTAGGTATGTTGGCTAAATTTTATTTTGCATTACAAGCACGATCCGTGCGTAGTTTTCAATTTTCATGAATAGTTGGCAGTGAAACTGTCTACTCTGTTTTGATATAACGTTAAACTATCTCGTCTAAAAAGCTCAAACTTATAGAGATTTATTTACTTAAATTTTTTCAACAGGTGGCAATGAAGAAGATTTTATGAGAGACATGATGATAAGCTTCATCATGGCAGGGAGAGACACAACATCGGCGGCAATGACGTGGCTCTTTTATCTATTTTCATGCCATTCAGATGTAGAACATGAGGTGGTGAAGGAATTAGGGTTTGTCGTTAACAATGATAATGAAAAGTTATCACAATATGAAATCTTGAAAGAATTGAAATTCTTAAAGTCTTGTATTTGTGAGTCTATGAGGTTGTATCCACCAGTTGCGTGGGATTCAAAGCATGCTCTTTCCGATGACGTCTTGCCGGACGGCACCCCAGTCCGAGCCGGAGACAGGGTTACTTATTTCCCCTATGGTATGGGGAGGATGGAAAACTTGTGGGGAAAGGAACGATTCAATTTCAAACCGAAGAGATGGATTTCTGAAATGGAGCAAGGAAGAGTAAAAGCATTAAAGAATATATGCCCTTACAAGTTTCCAGTGTTTCAAGCCGGTCCAAGAGTTTGTCTTGGTAAAGAATTTGCTTTCATTCAAATGAAGTACATTGTCGCTTCCATCGTGAAGCGGTTCAAATTTAGACCGGTTTCCTCTGACCGGCCAGTGTTTCTGCCACTTCTCACTGCGCACTTGGAAGGAGGCCTTAACGTATTTGTACAGAAAAGGTAAATTTGTTACATGAGTATGTTTGGTACACAATATTAACTAAATATTATGAATAAATATAAGCTGCCGCCTTGAAACCATGTAATCTTAACAACTATGCACTGCATTGGGTCGATTAACAAACATGTACACACAACGTCACATTTCGTATTTCGTGTGTAGTTATGAAGAATGTGAGTGTTATGTAACACTCTGTACATATATTTATGTACCTCAAACACTTCTCTTATTAAAAATATACATGATTCCAGTCATATTAAAAAAAGAGTTTCCAAACCTTTTCATAAGTTGGTCATGTGGGATCATGTGACGATTGAACAATGTTTTAAACAATGCCGTCATTAGAGATTGGCTATGCAACCACACTAAAGGTTAGGGTACCAACTTGCAACTCAAACAATGGATTAGAGAACATTTACATATTTAGGAAGTTAAATAGCTCACCCTTTAATTTTAAAATTCATGTCAATAACGAAGATCATATGCATGCACGTATATCAACAAGAAAGTGGAGAGTTTTGTCGTAAAGTATTTTTTAATCCAATGAAAAAGTGGAGAGTAGACAGCCAACGCACACTTTATTTTTAAAATTCAGCTCAAAGCATGTGGACCATATAATGCACCAACGCACGTTATAACTTTGTCCATGTGCTTTACTTCATTGCCCATAATTCGTTTTGTTTCTTATTACTTATTTTTTTAACAGTATTTTTTTTCCTATATTGTCATAAGATTTTTCTAATATTTCTCACTATTTAAACTCTTTTGAGCGTTATTTTTTTTTTGTCAAAGAAGAAGAAGTTATTTGCTATTTAGTTATAAATGAATTGATAAAACGTTGGGGAATTTTCTCTCATTTTGTTCAATACATCTCAGAATTTTACGGAACAATGCTATGGTACCCCAAAAATCGGGCATAATACACACAACAAGTGGACCCCCATTTTTGGTAATATTTAAGTGGGGCCCGCCTCCCATGTGAAAGGAATTCAAATTATTGTACAAAATTTGATTTTTTTCCTGTACATGCAACATTTTTCTATTTTACGTGAACGCAGGAGAATGAATTTGTGTCTTCTTTCTCTCGTTTTCTCGTTGCATCATATTGGTCTTAAAGTCGGTCTAAGCTCAGTATGCTATCGAGGAGTTCATGTCTCATTTGTAAATCTTTTGTAGAAGTGCAATAGAAAGAGGAAACGACACGTCTTATAACAGTTGAACTTGCTCACATGAAAATGTCCGCGATGACCCAACATCTCGATAGAGGGTGCACGGTACGTGCAAGAAGAAGAGTTGCACAAGGAGCTAACGGATGGGGTGCTGCGAGCTGCACGGAACCAGTTGATTTTACAATATGATGTTGAATTGGAGTTCGACATGATTCTTTTGCTCCATTTAATCCTGATTTTGGGACTAACTTAAGCGAAATGTATAATGAACTACCCTATCTTGATAAAAAGCCCGTTGATGAGATTCTCGAGAAGCAGTTTAAAAAAACACGACTTGTAATCTACTTATAATTTTTAAAATCACTTTTCCGTGTTGTTCAATGATCATCATGAAATCTGAAATCTGGTCCTCAACACGAATCATTAAATTCTAGTTTAGAAAATGATAAGTTTTTCACTTTTAAGTGTGGGATCAAGAGATTCAAGGAATGAAGACCGATTCAAGTCAAATTGGGCATGTATTATATGGCGATTCTAGAGAAAGAACATATTATTTCTCCTGGATTCAGGATTTGCAAGAAGCCTGAAGATGGTGTGTTCGATGGATCTAGTCTCAAGGGATTCGGGGCTATTGGAGCACGAGATTTCCAATATTGTTTCCCAAGTTACAGGTCCAGCGAAAAGTTGTCATTACACGATACTTGACAATTGAGAACAAGTACAAAGTTCGATAGTAGAACTTCTTCAACTAGACCAAGGAAAATGACGTCCTTTTGGACCATTTTATTTATTTTATTTCATTGCTTTGAATTTATTAGTCTTCCAATCGTTGTTACATGGCTCTTTTTAGGATTTCCACTGTTTAAACTCTTTTAAGAATTATTTGTTTTTGATAATTAATAAAATCTATTTGAGCTCTCTCATATTGTTTAGTCCATCTCTATAATTTGTGTGAACCAACACAATTGAATGTGTTGTTTGTTCTCAATTTCTCATGCTTTCCAGCTACATCACCCTCTCGACAAATATCTGTAGCAATACCTTTGGCCATCCATCAAATAGAGTTGGCATCTCTTGTCCCGAACTTGCTGTCGATTTAGTTGTTCCCTCAATACAATGTTAACACTTCCACACATCGTCTGTTCATATCTAGGCATATTCCGAAATAGATGTGTCTTGTCGAGAGATAACCAATGAAACAAGAGTGGAACCGCTGAACTCAATCAAACAAAATAGCGTTCAGGAGTTTCTTTTTACCGCTCGTTGATGGTATCACAGTACTTCACTCATTGCAATTTACTTATTTTATTCTGGTCATCAGACGTTGCTTTCGCTGAAAGAAGTAACACTTTTCGGCATTTGCCAGCCAATTTCCGAGTAATTAGAAATAAACTTGAAGTGACATTGATTTATATCTCCATCTCATATCTGCTAATATTATTTGGTTGCATCATATTATAATTAGGATAAATGTCAGTTCATAACTTTGGCAACTAAAATTCATAATACTAAACATTATTTGTGGCCACAACACACGATATTAAAACAAGATTCCACAAACCATCAGTAGATCAGAAAGTAAACTTGCAGTAAATAAAAGATGGAACATAAAGAATTATTTCGACCTAAACCCCGGAGGTTTAGCGATCAGATCTAACACCTACATCCCCCGTTGAGCATCCAAATAATGGATATTCGCTCGAATGCACTATTAAGCCCAAAATGGCAACAAGTTACAAAAGGTTCTTCCAATCACAAGAGAAAAGTACAGAACACTTATCTCTTTTACACCAAACTGCAGATCTATAAAGAATCACTCAAGAAACCCCACAATAGCCGACTGAAATCGCGACTGCAAGAAAACCCTGATTCATACAGTGATCACTTAGATATTTCAAATTATAGAGGCTAACAACTACTATAATCTCAGTTTACAAGTTTATCATGAGAGAAGAACACAAAGTATAACTACTCTCAGAAGAACGTAGAGACGGAATAACTCAAAAGGCAGAACCAAGTGAAAATATATGTATTGTGCACGTATATTTATCTCATCACACCAACAAGGCAATAATCCAAGGGCCACAGATAAACCACGTTTCACCATCTCATAATAACAGCACCATTAAGAAAAACGTATTCAGCTAAAACACGACTTTAAGCCAATTTTTGGGAGTGCATAATTGATCAATGGTTCGAATCTCAACAATGTCCACCTTGCTACAAGAAAAATGGGTCAATTGAATTGTTTGATTGTTATTTCTTTCCTAGTTGTTTTCCTATATTGTGGTATCCGTGGCTATTTAGCAAGGAAATGAGAAGAGTAAGGCAATGTTTGTATCTTTGACAATTGTTTTGAAAGTTTGGAGAGATTCCAACTGAAGAGAGAGTCTGCATGGTTTCTCCTCGTGGTTTCCAACGTGAGGTTGAATCACGAGGTTTGCACTATTTCTTGTGTTGGAAAATACAGGTCATGGGTCGTCCATATGGGATGACCCGACCCGCAAGACAATAAAAATGGTTGGAGGGAGTGATTTGAACTTGAAATTCAAATTTACAACTCTCTATAACTTCCATTAACATGTAATCTCTAATTATTTGTTCAAGGCAAAATGAGGAAAAGATGGCAAGAAAATTGAAGTGAAAATTCGTATAAAAAATCACTCAAAAAAAATGAAAAAGTGCCAAGATCTATATATTTGGCATGGAAACTTACAAAATTACATATTTATTGTAGATTAAAATCCCCTTGCATTGTAATTGAGTTTGGGATCATTGGAGAACAAGAAAGCGTAGATTTTGGAGTTTGGAATGCAAGGTGATTCAACCACACAAAAAATCTTGAAATTTATCTTTTATGTAAGCATCTTGACTAGAAATTTATGTTCAAGCATGTTTCAAATTCATACATTGGCATCAGAGTCATAAGTTTTGTTAGGTAAGTGATGTAATTGACAAATTTGTGAACAAAAAGAACTAAAATTAATATGTTGTAAAAGTCAAGGAGTTAGTTGCAATTAGTTGAATTTGTGTTATATTAGGTCCAGGATTCGAGATTGGAAAAGAAAGAAAAACGACGTCGGAATTTCGCTAGCTTATCGCCAATACTTGGCCTAAGCATCAGAAATAAAAACGGCATCATCCACCTGTCGCCTTGCCTTCGTTCGAGTGACAACCCGTCACTCTATTGTCGCCAAGCCCTCACTCATACGATGTTTCATTCGAACAATTTTAATTCACGTTTTTAAGGCTTTTTGTCCGACCCATTCATTCCCAAAACCTAAACTATAAATACCAAATGCCACAGAACTTCTTTTCTAAGGTTGATCATTGAGCAAACATATATTTTTCATATTCTCTTCACCGATTATCTTTCAACCTTCATATTGTGATCTGTTATTGGCGGTGAAAACATCAATTCCTCAATCCAAATACTAAACTGTTGCTTCCTACATATCTGTCAGAATTTTGAAGATTAAGAGAAGGTAACTGGAGTTCCGGTTGGTGAAGAACACGGAGTTCTTCGTTGATCCATAGGAGATAGATGAATTGATAAAGCCGAAAGTTACTGTAGGATCGCACATTCCAAGAGGACTTTGAAAACTACAGTTAGGAGTTGATGCAGGAGTATAAAATTCAGGAGAGCTGTTGTAGTTGCAGTCATGAGGTCATAAAATTCATGTCGTCGTCTTGTCTAACGAACTGTAAATGCGATCGTTTATAATGGATTTTTACCGGTAAAGTGCCCAAATAGTTGGGGTTTCTTGTGATAATACCATGTTTTGTCAATTTTGAATTCTCTTCTTCGATCTATAGATGAAGAAATGAAATTTAATTGTTCTCCTAGTGTCTCAAATAGATGATAAGGTTGCATATCAGAAGGAGTAGGGATTTTGTTCTTTCTAAATCAAACTTATCTTCGTATTGAGGTTTTGGAATATTTTGGTTAAAATCAACTCCTTTTAATTTTCTGAAGAAGTTGAATGCGTTGAGGATTGATGAAATCTCTCTGAGATAGAATTGGTTCTAGAATAAGTGGAACTTGAACAAGAAGTACTATCATCAAGTAGTATCTTGATGTTTCCATTAGGATAATTTAT
>CAIGRR010252249.1:0-17077 GCA_903798365.1 Fraxinus sp. 1973-6204 | reverse complement strand
GTCATCGAGAAACTACCACCTCCGGTAACACTGAAGGGAGTTAGAAGTTTCTTGGGTCATGCCGGGTTCTACCACTGTTTCATCAAAGACTTCTCCAAAATCTCGAAGCCTCTATGCAATCTATTGGAAGAAGTGGCTCCATGTCATTTTACGGAGGAATGCTTGAAGGCTTTTAACACTTTAAAGGACAAATTAGTTTCTACTCCAGTGTTGAATCTCCAGATTGGGATTATTTGTTTGAGCTTATGTGTGATGCCAGTGATCACATAGTGGGGGCAGAATACACAAATCAGCTTTATAATGACTAAAATTTAAAGTTTCCTTTAGCTGGAGAATAATTTTCTGCTGAGATCAGTTACAAAAGTCAGTTTATTTACTGAGGTCTTTTGATTGCAATTTTTTAGCTTACAATAGGGATGTTTTCATTTCGGCTTCTCCAGGAAATATGCATAATGCAGTGGTAAGTTCTTCAAGATAATATTTCATTACTGATAACCATTGTGTATATGCCTAGATCAATATAGATTATGTTAAGAATCCTTTACGTAAAAGGTACCATAAGATCAAGAATTTAGGCTCTGACAGTTCCATTTCTGTGTGGAAATTGGTTAGCCAATCAACTTCAGATCCTATCTTACTATGGCAAAATATTGTCTTGGCTGGAATTTTTTTATGCCTACTCGCTCTTATAGCATGAAAATGAGATGCAAGTTTATTTAGCCCCTGTTCGGTTTAGCTAATTAAAATCAGGTTTTTAGTAGATTTTGATAAACATTGATAAAAATTGTGAATCCCATGTAATATGTAGTTAAAAATGAGTTTTAGAAAACATGAGCCAAACAGGGACTCAATTATTTCAAGTTTCCGCAAGATTGTGACTTAACACAGAATTTGTTTTAACAAGTGGCTCACCGAACTTATGAAACCTGAAGTCTATAAGGCCTAGCATGGCAATGTTGGGTCAGCTTTTCTTGAATAAAACACGCTTGGCTCATTTTTTGTTTAGTTATCGAGCCATTTATGTAGAATTAGCAGATTTTTGTAACATACAAGGTTGTATTCATCTGTCCGCACTTGATATGATATTCGTGGATGGCATTGAAGGATGAGTTTTCAGGTAATATATTACTCGATTCAATTGTTTTTTTTCGTTAGACGAGCTTATGTTAATTTTATATATGAAAGTTAAATGGGAGCATTTAGAAGAGTTGTTGAAATCTCTTGATCTTCTATTCATCCATGGCTCCTTTTAAGAAATGCACCAAGTTAACTATGATCCTGTGATTACAAAGAAACAACTGGAGTGAGCATTTTTAATGAAAGTAATTACTTCTTTTTAGTAAAGAACAACTCTCACACGATAGTTACTTATTTTCATTTTTATTTATATAAAAAAATATTTATTTTAAAACGTATTTCTTTATTATTATACTTATAAGTAATTCTTTTTTCGAGTTTAGGTAAACATGTGCATGTTACGTGAAAAGGTTACTTAAGTGGATTAAATATCATTCTTAGTCACTTAACTTTGCACAAAAGTTTAATTAGATCATTAAAATTTAATTTCTCTCGATTAGGCAACTAAATTACAATTCAGTTTCGCACATCCATACCTCGTTACATTCCAACACCTATTGTCTTCCAAGTTAACAAAAATTGACTTAGTTGAATAGTCGTACCATAACTAATCTTTCATATAATCACTGTGTGTCACTCTAGGAATAAAAATAATAAAATGAGGGTTATGATAACGTCTTTAAATTAAAATGTTAAAATTCGAGTTTTTTATTTACTCTTTTTTGACGTGGTGATGTAACAGTAAATTAGCATATCACGCATCGATAACGTAGGAGATTGATCCATTTCAGTACTACAGCCAATTAAGTAATTTTCATCAATTTGAGAAATGAAATAAACAATGAAATTTAAGAGTTATGAAACAAATCTTTCAGAGGGCTTCCAACGGCTCTTTTCCATCAGTTTAAAATTTTCCTTTTCCAAGTTTAACTCCGTAAGTAGGAATATGGTAATAAACAAATTCTTTCCTTTCTTTTCTCTTTTCTTCTTTCCATATAAAAATTCAACTGTTTTTCAAAAATAAATAAATAAATAAATTTTCCTTTCCTTTTTCTGGTAGCATTAGTCCTCTGTAATCTGCTATATATATATATGGCATTCAAACATGAAACTTATGTACAGTCTTTCTTAAATCTCCTTCGAGAAGGTTTTTCTTGAATCAAAATATATATTTCTGTTTCAATTTGATACACGAATGGTTTCCATGGATTGGTCAGGGCCGGCTCGATCGTTATTTTTCGATCAAGAAACTGCTTCTTGCAGAGCAAGAAACTTGAGGATGATTCCTGCAGCATTCTACATACCAAAGGATAATCCCTCGAAGCCTAATGGGGAGGATGCCTATTTCATTAGCGAGTCGGAGCAGACGATCGGCGTGGCGGATGGAGTAGGCGGTTGGGCAATGCGTGGCATAGACGCCGGCGTATATGCGCGCGAATTAATGTCCAATGTAGCGACTTCTGCTCGGGATGAGAAGAAAAAGAATGGTGTCGTCAATCCAAAAAGCGCTTTGACCGAAGCTTTTAGGTCTACAGTTTCGCAAGGTTCTACCACTGCATGTATTATAACTCTACAAGGAGAATTTCTCCATTGTGCCAATGTGGGAGATAGTAAATTTGTGCTTATTCGAGATGGTAAAGTCGTGTTTAGTAGCCCGATACAGACGAATGCCTTTAATAGTCCGTATCAATTGGGGAAAGAATCGGATTCCCCGAGTGTTGCAGCGGAGTTTAAGTGTAGGGTCGAAGCCAGGGATGTTATTGTGGCAGGGACTGATGGATTGTTTGATAATGTGCACGAGACGGAATTGGAAACAATGGTGTTTCGGGGATTGCTAGAAGGTACCAAACCCGAGCTTTTGGCTAAGGAAATTGCGACTTTCGCTCTTGAAAAAGCTACCGATCTGTTTGCTTGTACTCCTTTCCAAATCGAGGCCTTGCAGGCGGGATATGAATATCTCGGTGGCAAGTACGACGATATTACTGTCGTCGTAGCCCTTATTAAGCCTCTACAATGGATATGATAAGCTTTTCAGACTCGATAATATAATGTATAAGATTTTAACTTCATTTTTTTTTTAATATTATCCGATGTTGTATTGTAATGAACTTCGACCAACATGCTAAAATTCTTAATTTGTTTTTACGGATGTTTCTTTCTTTATCAAGAGTTTATTCATATTGTTGTACATTCATATTTCAGTCAAATTTTACACTGCAAGCCTAAAAGTATTTGAATTTTACTTTACTTGAAGATTTTTTTTTTCTCTCTCATATTAAGACATGCACAAATATTTTTTATTTTTTATTTTATTTCATTGTGGTGATATGCTTCCTTGAAGATTGAGTTTTCTTTCTATGAATGTAAAACTTGGGAAATGACGATTCCAACTTCTTTCTCATTGTATAGCAACATTTCCGCAGATCTAATAATATGGGCATTAAAATTTTCCTTGCATTAAAACTTGGGAAATGACGATCGTGTTCATACGTTTTGTACGTTCATGTAGCGTAAAATATTCGTGAGATACGAGACTAATGAAACCAACGATTCTATTTTCATAATATTTAGTGGAAATCGATTTGATCCGATGTCCAAATACATTGATCGACCTACCCAATACCTTCTCTTCTTAATTGAAGGACTAACCAACCCCAAGCCATAGCATTTAGAAAGGACATTCATAAAAAATTGTACTCTGGTAGGTTAAATGCACATGCAAATGCCAAAAATAGAGGAACAAAAAGCTAACAAAAGGGTACCAACAAATTATAATTTTTGTTCTTTCCCTTCTTTGATTCAATCCCTATGCATGCAGCTAGAGGGCCACATTTTTTGCTTTACTTTATGATCAACTGGACTAAATCTTCTCAAAATTAATTAATTAATACACAACTTTTAAGCCCAACTTTACAACCTTTAATTGGCTGTTTACTATGTGGATAAATCAGTAATCATTTTATTAGTCTATTATGATTTACATGATAAGCTTATTTTCGATTTGATAATCAAAGGAATTAGATCAGTTCAACTCAGTCTCTTTATGAATCGATTGAATATTATTTTAGATATCAATTTGATTTGTATTAGTCGAAATAATAGTATCTGACATTTAGTCTAAAGGCATGTTTGTTTCGGATTAAAATCTGATTTTAATCTAAGTTAAAGTCAAACAATCAATATTAACCACATCTTCAAGGATCCTACAAACACCTACTAAGCATGGGATCAAATGTAAACCTTTTTAGAAACAACTCGGGTTGAGCTCCCTAAATTAGTCAATTAGTATAGTATTAGTTCTCCAATCTTTGAAATTGAAGTTCGAGGTCGTCAATCTATCCAATTCTTGAATTTGGGTCGCCAATTGACATATCTCACGTATAAGTAACATTATTAAAATATGACAATCTTACCCTCCAAGTTTAAGTCACAAGAAAGTCGTGTATGACTTTGCAATGACATTTTCATCATGTGATAGTCGAGATTCGTAACTTTTGAAGATTAGAGAGTCAAAATCACATTTATTGAAAGGTTAGAGTATACTACTAATTTATATATTTTTATATGTATATTCTTCACTCATAATTTTTTTTTTCTCTCTATCATGAATATTAATCTCACATTCCTTGTAGAATTTAATCACCTGATTAATGAAGTCATTTACGTGTTGATTACGCTAAGAGTGGCCCACTTGGCAGAATATAATTGGTTTCTTTTCAAACTATGTGCTATAACCTGAAAAGCTTGTTTCTTACTTAAAGCAAACGCTTTATTAAGCTTTTCCAAGATTGACAAATCTTTTTTTCTTTTCTTTATTCTTTAGAGGTTATAAAAACATCCCAACGTATGTGGTACGTTCGTTACTCTGAATTAATAGATTGACATGATAAGATACGCAATACGTATAAATAACTCATAAATATAAAAGTGTCAGCTAATACAACTTTTCAATATTCGAAGTCAATAACAAAAAAGTACATATCATATCTATCGATATGAAATATCAGTAGATAAGTAGACTTCATACGTGCGTACTTCATAATTGAATTGTAAGTCCGTAGTGGATAAACAGATAAGTACGTTCCATATTCTCTTTGGAGAAGACAAAGCTCAACAAATTAATACAATTAAAGTAGGAAAGATTATGACAACTATTTGATCAACTTTCGTATACAAATGACCAAATAGCTCTTTTATTCGTTCCTATCAATAACCAATTAAAAAAAAAAAGTAAAAAAGCTTTAACATTAAATTGCTTATTTCTAAAGACATGCTTCCTAGGTTACACGTGTCAAAAAACCCTTAAACACATGCAATGATTGGTTGTTTAGTAACCCACATCATCAAATTCGTCTTCAATGCCGTCCAATCTAACGGTCCACACTACTTTAGTCAATATAGAGTTGTACCCACGACTCAATCTCTTAAATCTAGTTTGATTGGTGGCAGGAAAATCTTATGAAACTACGACAGCAATATCTCTAAATCCGAGCCGTTGATTTCTCATCATCCAGGTCAACCGATCAAGACAAAAATGAAACAATTATGTATGTTGAGAAAATATATTCGACTTAATCCAACCATACCGATGATAACAAAATCACATCGAATTAGTCTGTTCAAATTATTTAATTTAATTTTGATTAATTTTAAAACCATTTTTTGTAATATCTTAATTAAATCATGTCTCCCGAGTTAGAAAGCACGAGAAAAACGTAGGAAGAACTTACAATTTATTTTCAAGGTATAAAGTAATTGAACCAAATTAGATTAGCAATCCTGTTTCAATTTGATTCGATCATTTTTTTTATTTTTATTTTTTGCCTACAGAAGCCAATGATTATATTCTAGAATCTTCAATATGAACTTCAATGGAAACCGATATAGTCCGATTCTCACGGTACGATATTCACATGTTCAATTACGTTGAAACTTAATTAGTATTTATTTATTTACTTATTTAATTTTAATCATTTTTTAATTTTCTTTTTACTTGTACATAAATTAATTATTTCATGTAAACCTTTTAAGCTTAGCCAAACATCTCTTACATTATATATAGAGCCCACAACCCCTACTAGACTTTCACTTGATAACTTGACATCTCATCTCTTGAATACTGTTTGTCTTCTATTCTAGTGTGGATTAGAAAAAATGGATTTCTTCGAGAGAGAACTATTTTATTTTTTTTAGATTTTTGAGTTCTTGGGCTTCTTTAATTTTGAATTTTAATACGAAATTCTCATTTTCCGGTGAGAATTTCGATTTTTCCGGTGATATCGCCGTTTGTTTCTTCAACTTCCCAACACAATTTCGGGGTTTCCGGTGGTGTCGCCGTTTGTTTTTCACCCGAAACTTTTGAAAACTGCAATCTTTCTTGGAGGGATCAAAAGGATTTTCTTAATAACATCGTCTTCAACCATTTTTTTTTTGAGATTTTCTCAAAAAAATATTTAAATTTCTTAATAATTTGAATGTGCTCCTATGGTCTTTTCTTCTTCCTCGTTTAAGACATATTTCTTGAAGTTAATTAATCTAGATTGCTATTAACTTTTTTAGGGCCATGGATTTAATTAATTGTAACAGTTCTTGTATTTCTGTTTAGTTGTGTTTAAGATTTTGATCATTTATTGGATTCGAATTTGAATTCATTCTGCTTTGTTTCCATGGTAACCATCAGTTTGCAATCATTGACTTTTGTTCAATAAAAAGAATAGAAAAAGAGGGAGTATATGTCTCTTTCTTTCACTAGATTTTCATGGTGGTGGTTGGCAGGGAAAGAGAGAGAGCAAGTCTCCAATGGGTCATCGATAAATTCTTTGTCTGATTGGGGTTTAGGATTGAGAGGAGAGCCCGAAGGGTTGATGTTTCCATCAGTGAAGGGGACTAATAGTAGAATGCCCCCTTCGAGTTCGGATGGAAAACTGAAAAAGAAATGGAAAAGTAGGGAGGAGAGGTCGAGGAGGATTAACAAGGAGTATGATGTGGTGGTGGTGCCATCAGATGGCGTTTGTTTATCGGGATCCGAGTCTGACGATCCGGACTGGTCCATCGGGTGGTTGGAGCCTCACGCCCCTGATTTCCAGAGTGATGATGAGGCAGATAACAGTTTTGCTGTGTTAGTCCCCTGTTATAGGCATGATTGCAAAGAATTAGAGGGCAAAGACGAGGAGGGGATGAGTAGTCAGTTCCTGAGTGCAATTAGAAACCTTCCAAATCAGTACTCTGCTGGTAAGAATCGAGCTCTACATGGAGCATATGATCATTTTCGTATGTTGTCCTTGTCTTGTTATGGCTTGTTCAGTAACATGGATCGTGTAAGTTATTAGTATTAAGTAAGAATTGAGCTATATATGCAGCGTTTGCTCAATTTTTAGACATTATCCTTATGTTGTTATGGCACGTTAGGTAACATGGATTGAATAAATCTTATAAGTATTATATGCAACATCAATCATTTTTAGATGCTGTACTTTGTGGTGCTTGGTGTTCCCCATGCTATTGCTTTCTATTTATAGTGCCTTTTTTTATCTTTGAATTGTGATATACCGATGATGTTAAACTTGATTTAAACTTTTCGGGACATTGCACATGAACGTAATATATGATATCTCATATTGTATTTGGTGGATGCACTTAGATTTAACGGCGTTTAATAATACTGTGCTTGAAGACATCGAAGACATAAATCTTAACATTAGAGACTTAAAAGATTAGTAGATCTTTTAGTTCTTGGGTCTCTTATCCTTGGCTTCTGTATATTTGGTTCTTCATAGAAGGCAGAGGCCCCTGGGTATGTACTAACCAGGCATAATCATTTTCAACAGGTCATATATTATTACAAGAAAAGTGTCAGTTTGCATGATGTCGAGAAAATTGTGCTGTTATATTATTGTATGTCGACCTTTTTCTTTCCTTGTTGTGTCGTACTTGCTGCCAGGCATATTGTTAGGTCGAATTCGGGTTCTTCAATTATGTATTCCTCATCCCGAAAAATTTTGTTTGATTGAAGTCTTTGAGAACACAACTTTCGTGATTGTTGAGGATTCATTTTGGATCTTCGAACGGATCTACCAATGAATTGAATGGAGTGGCAAAAAAGAATTCATATAGCTATCATTAAATTTATTGAGTACGAGGCTTTTTGAATGGGATTTGATGGACAATGTAGTGATAATTAATTTATTTCTCTCCGTTTAAGCAGAAGAAATGGTGATGGAAACTTATTTTTGCTTTCAATCTGGTTTTGTTGCAGAGGGAAAGAAGTACATGGAGCAATGGCTTTCCTCTTTCAACAATTATTGAAGCTTCTACTAGTTNCCGTTTAAGCAGAAGAAATGGTGATGGAAACTTATTTTTGCTTTCAATCTGGTTTTGTTGCAGAGGGAAAGAAGTACATGGAGCAATGGCTTTCCTCTTTCAACAATTATTGAAGCTTCTACTAGTTTACTATCAAACACTAAAGTATGAGTTGCTGAGTCGAGATCAATATTCATCTACATTGACAAGTACGTCTTTCAGATATCAAAAAGGTTAAATACTTTGATTTTGTGACAATCGAGAGGAAGACACGCGGTCATTTCAGCTCAGCATTGCAATATGTAAATTCTTGATATTATCAGTGTTAAGGTTTCGATATGTAACGACTATTGTTCAGTGTAAATATGGCTCTTTGTGAATAAAATCATGCTTCCCTGTGAAGCATGTCTGTTCTCTTTTACAGAAAGATTTGACTCTCATGCTAATTTGTTACTTCTTATCTTCTATGGATTAGAGACTTCATTTGGTACACTTTTTGGAATGTCTCTTTTCTTAAAGTGATTATTCTGTTATATGTGATTTTTGTTTGTTTAAAGCAAGATGGGGTAGTTCATCAGCTGAAAGTGAAGAGATTCTTGCTAAAAATCGTCTCTCTAAAAATTATGCCTTCCTATCTGCTATATTTTCTGGGAAAGACAGTCATCCAACTTGTATCGTCGTCTCATTTTGGTCATTGAACTCTTTTTACCTATGGAAATAAAACGGAAGCACAGTGACTAATTTTAAAACGCTGATGTAGGTTGGCTATCTAGCGCCATGTTTTTAACTCGAAAAAATTGCAAGGATTAATGGGACAAGAAGTCTATTTTATTTTTTTATTTTTTTTGTTGAAGATTTTTTCATTATTCCTTCCCCTCTTCTATGGCAATGACCTGAAAGTAGAGTTGGACCACTTCTATGGTTGTATTAAAGCCTCTGGTATATGTGGCTTTGCCATCAGTGTATGTAAAGTGGTAAAGAAAAATTACTTTGTTCTTGCAAATAAGTTTGGTACGTAACCTTAGGTCGCGTACTCATGTTAAGAGGGATGGTTAACGATTCTTCAAATGTTTTGCAATTTAACCCTACGAGGTTGTTCACCAAAAACCAAACTCGGGATTGTTGGGAATGTTATAGTTGATCGAATTCTTCTCTCTACAAAAATTGTGAAAATCTTTCTAAATTTACAGGTGAGATTTGCGTCATAAATTTCAAAGATACGAGTGTATAGACCTTGGACTTGCCACTCTACTTGTGTTACTTCCTTCTATTTTATGGTTCCTTGTGATCATAGTAAGAGGGATGATATCCAAGTGATTGATCTACCAAATGTAAGTATGAAAGTGATGGACTCATTTCTCTATGTTTTCAACTTATAGTGATAATGGCATCAATATTAGCATAGAATTGGTGCATTTGATTATGATTAGACAAACAAGAAAATTTCTTTGCTCTTAGCATATAACATTTTAATTACAATAAGGGTCCCAGTTTTGCTAATTTTGCACTCGTGTCCTTGAGTTTTTTCATCTCATTCTTATTTTAACATTCATTTAATTAGGACATACTATCTCTAATGAAGGTTTCTATCCAAAATTATTGTTAACCAACATGAAAAATATTTTGTCGAATTTTTGTATTTGTTGTTTATCTTATTCTACAAATATTTTAAAAAATTATCCCATCTAACCGGCTCTTGTCTGTCTTCGAGGAGAAGACATTCTACGTAATAGAAGGTCAAAGAAAAAAAAAATACAATGAAAAAAATGATGATATAATTGCGAAAATGAGCAAAAATATGAGATTTTCATGTAATTAAAACATGGCGCAATTAATAAAAATTGTGATTCATAATAAAAATGCCCTTATATTTAATGTAATTAGAAAATATATTTTATTTCTTAAATAATATGTAATCAAAACTATATATAGAACATAAATATCCTATTTTTCAGGGACCAAACTTGTCATTCCTTAATAGATGGAGAAATTCACGGTGATTTGAAAAACTTCATTCTAGCCTTTCAGTTCACACTATTGTTTTTCTCGTAATCTTCTTTTGTCAATTAATTTCACAAGTTTCAATATATTACTATTAAGGTAACTAAAAGTCAGGATGCAAAGAGCTTGCTTGGTTTTTTTCATTCTTGATCTGTTAGTCATGTACATAGGAAGGTAAATGTGGTTGCTCATATATTAGCAAAGGAAGGACTTAAACTCTCTGATGAGAGAATTGTGCCCGAGGAAACCCTTCCTTGTATCCGGAACTTGCTGTTTTGAAGATTTATGAATCGATTTTTCAAAAAAAAAAAAAAAGTCGCTCAATTATAAATCCGTTATTTTTTTGCTTAATGTTCAAAATTTTCATTTGTGAGCAATTGTTTCATGTAATCTTCTTTATATTTCTTAGTTCGTTTTTCAGAGAGTTATGGATGACATCTTTGTTACTCCATCTTGATGTTACTTTATTATGATGTCTTAAAATTCTTTTATGATATATTTGACATCTATATGTATAGTATCGACCTACATTTGCAAACAAAATCATTCTTCTATTAATTGTCGAACAACCTACTTTCCTATGATTGTATTTGTATTACATTACGAAGTAAATATTTTTGTGTACTAGTCAGAGTTGGAACGTGTATTACACATTTTTTTGAAATGTTTTATAAGTGTTATAAAAGTAATATTTGATACCAATTTGTTGGAAGAATTTAATGAGTTTCAAACGAGCTAGAGAAAATAAAATTTATGATAGAAATTAAAGAGAAGAAAATTGTACTCTCAAAATTCAACTTTTATGATTCAAATTTTTTATACTTACATTTGGTACATAAGAACTAATTGCTAATACATGAATTTAAACATCCATTAAAATTTCTAAATACATGAATAAAAATAAATTTATTTATAATAATTACTATATACCCATATAAATCAAGATTCATCAAATCAAAATTCATTGATTATAAAATAATGTGAATGCCAATTAAGAGAATTAATAACAAGAAATTCATAAAACAGTGATTTTCTAATATATACATAATTACATATCGAAAAACGAAAAGTAAGACATTAATGAAATAATTGAATTTAGTAGGGTTAAAATCGTCCAATAAATTATTCTCACTTGATGTAATATTTAATATAGGGTTTATATTATCACTACAAATTTTAATTACTACACCATATTATAATCTCACCACAATTAAAATATATTTTTAATATAATATACGATGCTCATATTCACAATATAATCTTTTCTTATTTTTTAGGAATGGAACAACTTTATGCACTCTCCCGGACAATGATTTTTCGGTAAAATAAATGCTTCGTCTAATGCAAAATTTTCAACGCCTCATGTGAAAGGTTGTCTAACGTTCAAATAAATCTTGTGGAAGACATGCTTTGACCATTTCCTACTCCAAAGATTTGGTGCATAGGCCTTGGAGTTGTCCCTCTAGCTAGTTGTGTCACTTTCTTCTATTTTGTGGTTTCTTGTGATGATATGAAGAGGGATGATAGCTAAGTGATTGATCTACCAATTTTTGTAGATTAAAAAATGGGAAAAGTTGCACTTGGAGTTTCGAACTTTTTCAACGTTTGAGATTAATAGGTTCGAAATCTTTGAATTTTAGCACATGAAGTCCCATACCTTACAAATGTTTCTGCAAGAGTCCTTTTCGGACGAAACCAAAAGGTCAAGATTTTGTACATACTGAATTCCGTGTACTTTCATGTTTTAGTAAGACACTCATTTCGTCTTTAATGGATTTGCTTAACTAAATATCACTCAATTTTATTACTCTTCAAATTTGGTTCATGAATGATGCACATATCACCTTCTCTGTTTGCTGCATTTGGATACAATGGAGCTAATAAGTACACCAAAATACATAAAACTGGTTTATGTTAACAGCCATGGAAGAAAATAAAAATGAAAAAATGGAACCTTTTCTCTTGGGACAAAAAATTGTACGCTTTTTGTGTGCCTCCATTTCTCGGGTTGCTTGATTAGCCGGGTTTCTTTCCAGGTGATATGCTTCTTTTGAAATATGCATCGATTAATATTCACATTAGAAATTATATAACATGTGATACTGTAGATTGAGATGGAGGTGTGTGAGAATACCGTAGATGTTGAAAGGTAAAGTTGAGGGTTTTATCAATTAGAAATGTTTGGCTATCACATTTTTCAGATCATATGGAAGTTTCCCCCATATGTGTAAAAGTTTAGATAAAATTTTGAGCAATGGTAAAAGTTATGTATTTATACGTTAATTAATATTGATTCATTCATAGCATTTGTATGGGAAGTGTAAGAATAAGTGACATAAATCAATCGAGAATAAGATATTTTATTCAATCTTTAGCTATCATCTTTTTCATATCATATGTAAACATTAGAATGATTCTATTAACGATAGAATATATGATACAAGTTTTGAGTGTGAAGCCTAACACGACATGAGTACGACTACTGTCAGAATACATGATATGCTTAAAGTTTTTCTTATTGTGCATCTCTTCTAGAGTTGTCCTTGAAAGTATCCTTTTCTTTTTTTCAAGCATGTGTTTTTGACTCGTAAGTTTGATATAGGATCTCTCGTTATACCACTACACGTTGACATGAATAGGTTGTCCAATATAGTATGTGATGTTCTATTGTTACGAAATTACAATTTGTAGAACGACGAATGTTTGCATATATCACCAATTTTGTGTCTTTGCCCTGAACAAAATCCTTTTCGTCACGCGACAGCATGTATATTACTCGTTCACATCCTACAATTACAAAGCTTTTTTAAATCTATTTCGTAATTGTTACAAAACCAGCTTTCAATTTGGTTTATATTTGATTTTCTGTATTGGTATTTCTTCATATAATTTTTTTCTCTTATAGCAACTTAGGCTATATTTGATAGCGTAGATTTTCCATGGAAAATGGATTTACATCTTTTGCCTTGTTTGATAGACAAATATTTTCCCTGAATTAATTTTTTACTTTACCTCACATGCTTACAATTTCTTTCACAATTTCCCACCACTCTGGTGGGAACTAGTTTTCCATTTTTTTTTTATTTTTTTTTTTGACAATTATAAAAAATTCTAGGTACAATGGTAAAAAAAATTTCACTTTTATTGACAATTTCCTAGCAAAACAAATGTCAAGAGAATTGTAGTTGGTAATTTTTTTTTCAATTTTTTTTTTGGGCAATTGGAACAAATTCTAAACCCAATGGTAAAAAAAATTATCACTTTAATGAACAATTTTCATAAAAAAACGAATCCAAACGGACACCAAACTTTCAACATTTTTCAGGTGGAAAATTATATCAATCAAACACAATTAATTACGATTTTCAATGAAATAATTTTTAGACAATTCAATTCTCTATAAAATATTTTCTTTCCACCCATTTTTCTACTTTGCAATCAAACGAACTCTTAAGTGCATAAGAGTAAATTATTATTTTGGGCATCGAGACATCTTTAACTCAACCATCAAATCACATGTTATTCTGTAGTTCACAACATCAAGTTATCATCATGCCTTTTTAAAAAAAAAAAAAATCACATGGTAGAAAGAGGGCTAGAATGACTTGGAAATTTTTTATATTAATAATCAATATAATGTTTTAGTATTTTTCTCCAAATCTTGTCAGCTTTTAATTTCATTGAGCCTTATATTCCCCACTGAAATATGCAAGAATCATGCGTTTTTGTTATTATTTTTCCTCTATTTGTAATTTATAGCTAAAAGGTGGGCAAATTGGTCCTCACAGTTTGGGGTTGGATGATTTGACGGCGTGAAAATTAACGGCAGGGCTTAACGGAGGAAGAAGGATGGGTTAAACGTGGTACGTGAGCGGGTTTGGTGAGACGCACCTGCAAGGTTGGTGGCTGAAATTAGTGAGGTATATATTCAATTGGCTGGCTGGAGAGTTGTTATATCCTCTACAATCTTAAAAGAGGGAAGTTAATGTCACTATTCCTAAGCCCAATGGCCAAGTAAGCTAGCCATTTTCGAGCCATATAAGCTGAGCCAGCCGAGCCATATAAGAGGAGATTTTTAATTTTTTTACTTTCCTGCCTTTTCATTTCTCTTCTCACGCAAGGCAATCTGCTTCTTGGTTTTTGTGCTCTCCCACTTCTTTCAATTTTCCATCTGACACACGCAACATTTCTCTTCATTCTTTCCACAGTCTTCCTTCTTCCCATTTTCGTTCCTTTTCGAATTCAGAAGAACCCAAAAGAGAAATCGCAAAAAAATTGAGAGTTGTACATGCATTTAAAATCCTCAAACCTTCGTTTTCTGTGTATGGTTGTTCCATTTTCTTTAGCCCTATTGCTTTTGTGTTTGACCTTTTTCTCTGTCTTTGTCTTTGTTCCAGTGCACGATTGCAGTTTAATAGGAGTAGAAATGGGGAGGACCGGTTGGATTCGACATCACCTGCGGAGAGCCCAAAGTCGACATCACCTGAACTGCTTGCTTGCCCACTGGATAATACATCGGATGTCAGAGTTATACTTCTCCACCGACCAAGGTAACAGCCTAGACAACAACATCATTTAGTTTGATAGTTTGAAAGCGCAAGCCTCAAATAGATGTTTAAAACAATGATTTCAATATTAGGTTACTGCATCCATTTTCTCAAAATGTTAGCTTAATCTCATCCCACAAGAAATTTGGGTCCTTACCTTGATAATAGACTCTCAATAATACATATTTCTGATGCCAATCATTGTATAACCGAGGTGAATCTGTTGAGAGAAACATTAGAGAGAAATATTATTAATATTGAATATTGTGAAAAAATGTATGAACTGCTCAATAAGAGGAATTCCTTTACTTGTAATCAAATAAATTTCTAATTCCTAGAGTTACTCTTATTATAAGTGCAAGCTTCTTCCTTACCAATTCTCTGTTAATTTTTATTTATTGAGCTTCTGGTGAATTTTATTCTTTGATTTCCAGTTTTTGTTTTTTTTTTTTTCCTTTGGATTGTTAGAATTCAGCCAAAACACTTACTTCAGTATCTTGATTTCGAATTTCGACGTGATTGCATCAAATTTTATCGCTGGTTTTTGAGTTGGTGAGGTTGCTTCATCAAAAACTCTTGGATTTTTCTGTTAGTGAACAAATAGTCTGGTGTAAAATCCAATTTTTTTTCAAGTTCAGACTCTCGATCCGATTTCACCTTTTTTCTCCAACTCTTCCTGTGCTTGATACTCCAACAATGATCAAAGAAGCTCACAATTTTCAGTTCAAAACGTTGTAGAATTCAAATCAATAGTTTTGATTCCGGAATTTTCGATACCAAGACTCTTTCACGCCTCAACCACTAATTTCCCTGTTCACACCCAAATGCATATATTCTCCCAAAGCAAAGCCCTTTAACTTCTTTTCACTTTGAATACTTGTTCGTACTTCTTCATCAATGGCGGATTCAGATAACGAATCCTGAGGTCACCACAATTCCCAAAACGAAAGCTTTCTTAAAGAGCAAGACAGGTTCCTTACAAGCAATCAAATAAATTTCTAATTCCTAGAGTTACTCTTATTATAAGTGCAAGCTTCTTCCTTACCAATGACTACAATTTTTGGATCTATGAAAATCTGATTAACCGTCATTTAGTCAAGAGGAAGAATGAAAGTTGGTAGAAAATCAATAGCTAAGTAACTGAATATGTCTACCAGAAGATTGTCATTATCATGTTGGATATGCTGACTGCTTTGTTCTTGAGGTTCAGTGATTTTCTAGATTTTTCTTTTGAGAAAATATATTTTGTAAATGTTTCTTCATTAATTGGTTACTGGAAAGAATTGCAGGATTCTAAAACACCTTATATTGAGATGCAATTATACTGTACCAGAATCTGTATATCTAATTAAGTTGGCGCTCGTATTTTTTTTATTTTTTTTTCAATTTATCTATATTTGATAATTATCCGAGCATACAAGAATAAACAAAACTACTAATTTGTACACCAATGAGTTTCTTGAACACTCAATCGGTATTATGAAGTTACTTATATGCTTGATAAAATTTAATAGATTTGGCCATTTAGACTAATATATATATATATATATATATATATATAATAGACTTGGTCATTCAATGGTCTAAAAATTTTAGAAAAACTGAAATATCTCTTCTTCACTGTTTTTTTGTATGTTTTAGTCTGTTGACATCTTTTGAGAAATCTATTAGTGAGTTTGTTGTTTTATCCAGTGTAAAAATCCAGGACATACAACTTTTTATCGATCATCTTGTTGTCTATTGGGAAAGCCTTAGCTGATTTTGATGAGGATAACTTGATCCCCTGTTTTGGATTTGGAGATGGTATGGCACCATAAACTTGTAATTTTTTTCCTTCTGAAAATCTGGATTTGGCTTACTCAAGTTATAAAACTTTAATATATTTCTCTCTTCCTAATATTTTGATAGCATCAACCCATGATCAAGATGTATTGAGTTTCAACCCATTATCTAATTTTTTTTTTGGCTCTCACACTATTAACATTAATACTCCATTGAAGACCGATGACATTTGAAGCTATCATTCCAGGTGCACTGAATGTCTTTTTAACTTATTATTAATTTTTAATTGCAGAGACTAGGAGAATCTCTTGACGTTAACATTAAGAGATGGGCGACTGGAAATGAGAGGAACTTATGTGCACTGCTTTCGA
>CAIGRR010252248.1:0-10569 GCA_903798365.1 Fraxinus sp. 1973-6204 | reverse complement strand
ATGTACTTCAAGGCCTCATGATTAGTGATAAGAATGAACTCCCTCTGCATTAGGTAATGACGCCAATGCTTCAGGGATTGAACTATGGTATAAAACTTGAGATTATAGTTGGAATAATTCTTCTTTGATCCCGATAGCTTCTCATTGAAAAAGGCTACTTGGTGCCCCTCTTGACTCAGAACACCACCAATGCCAATCCTAAATGCATCACAATTTACCTTAAATACCTTTTCAGAATTATGAAGTACCAAAGTTGGGGCCTCTGTCATCCTTTGCTTGACCAACTGAAAACTGGCCTCTTCCTCCTAAGACCACTGGAAACAACTTCTCTTAAGGCATTCTGTGATTGGGGTAATTAGAGTGCTGAAGTTTTTGATAAACCGATGGTAGAAGGATGCCAATCCATGGAAGCTTTTGACAACGTACAAGGTCTTTGGCTTGGGCTATTCCAAGATTGCATCTATATTTTATTGATCTGCATGAAAACCATCAGTAGACACAATGAAACCAATAAAAGTTATCGAAGTGGTGAAGAAGGAACACTTCTTCTGATTAATGAATAGGTGCTCCGCTCTCAATATATCAAAAACAGCATGAAGGTGATCAAAGTGTGATGTCCATGTCGGACTATAAATGAGAATATCATCAAAGTAGATCACTATGAACTTTCCCATGAAAGACCGTAAAACTTGATACATAAATCTCATAAAGGTGCTGGGTGCATTAGATAGCCCAAAAGGCATTATCATCCACTCATAAAACCCATGTTGTGTCTTAAACACCGTCTTCCACTCATCTCCAGGCCTATCCTTATTTGGTGATATCCAATTTTAAGGTCAATTTTTGAGAAGACATTAGAACCGGACAACTGATCTAACATAAAAAAACTCCAACCATTGGGCCCATAAAAAAATTGTCCAATAAAAGAATAACTGGATCCAACTTGAATTGGACTCAAGTCCAAACCAATGAACCCAACCCAAACCAACTTGAGCTTGGTCAATTTGGATTGGGTTGGGTTTCAGTTTGAATTATTGTCAAACCAAACATGTTGGATTGAGTTTGGGTTGGACTCAAAACCAATCCAACCCAACCCACACCCAACCCCAAATAGAACCCTAGTGAATCTAGAAAAGTCATCGACAATAACGAAGGTATAATATTTCTCACCCAAGCTAGCGGTTTTAGAAGGTCCAAAAAGATCTATGTGGAGTAGTTGAAGACTATAGTTTAGGTTTAAAAGAGATTTTGACTTGTCTACTAAATTGACAAACATCATAAATTTTATCTTTATCAAACTTTAAATTTGATAGACCTTCGACAAAATAATTTTTGAAGATTTTTGAAAGAAGATCGATGCTAACATGAATTAATCTTCCTTTAAACTTGATAAACATTTTTCATCACTTTCAAATTCGATATTTATAATACATACATCTTTGTTTCGGCTCCCTATAAACATCAACTCTTTTGATGTAGCGTCCTTAATAGGCCATTTAGAAGAATCGAATTTAATAAGATAACCTTTATCACACATTTGACTAATACTAAGTAAATTATGTTTGAGGTTATCTAATAGAAGGAGAAGAATGATTACCAATGTTTCCAATTTCAATAATTTTTCCTTTTGCATTATTTTTGAATGTGACATGACCCCCATCATTCTCTTTGAAACTTGATAGTAACATTCTATCCCCGGTTATGTGTCTTGAGTATCCACTATCCAAGAACCATTTGCTCTTCATCTTCTTTGGTTCCTACAAAAATAATTCAATTTTTAATGTTTGGTATCCATACAAGGGTCCTTGGTAGTTATTTTTAGTGGATTCTTGAATCTACATGTTTTTACTTTCAAAGTGTAGCCTCTTTTTGGTTAGACAATTATATGCAATATGTCTATCTTCATTGCAAAATCTACATGTAGTTTTTGAAGGAGGGGTGTTTAAAGCTTTGACAAATAGATTTTTGAAAGATTTTGGTTTCAAAAATGGTTTACATCCAATTCCTCATTTATCAAAAACACACTTTTGATCACCAAGCATTAAATCAAAGTTCTTACGTTGAATAAATTTACAAATAGCGTAGTTATGTCTTCAACTTTCTCATTCAAAAAAGATCTTTCTTTAATCAATAAGTCATAATCAACATTTTTCTTTTGAGTTTCTAAAATTTTCTTTATTTTACTTTTCAACAAGTAGTGCTTCTTTTTAAGAATAGAGTGATTTAGAGCAAGCTTTTCAAATTCCTCAAATATTTAATCAAGGAGGTAGATAAATCATCATACGAACATTTTTCAATAGAGTTTACCACATCTTCGATTGCCATGAAGCACATGTTGGCAGTTTCTTCTTGATTATCATTTCCATCACGATCATCATCATCCCTCTCATCCCACATTGCTTGGAGTGCCTTTTTCTTGATATTTCTTTTCTTGTTTGGGCACTCGATTCTCTTGTGATCTCTTGTGATCGGGTTTGTCACAACCATAGCAAATGACTTTCTTGCTTCTTTCTTCACCATTTCTTCTTTCTTTTGAAATCTTCAATTATTTCGAAAAGCTCTTCATTTTTTGACAAGAAGGACTTGATCATCAAGCTCTTCATCAATCATATTTTCATTTGTAGTTTCTTCTTAAATTGCTGATTTTAGAGAAATTTAGCGCTTAGGAGGCTCATTCAATTTCAATTTGTTTTTCCTTTTTTTCTCCTTTGTTTCAGTGTTGTTGAGCTCATATGTTAACAAGGTTCCATAAAGTTTTTCCAAAGGATATGAGTTGATATCTTTTCTATTTTCTATTAACATCCTTAATGAGCTCCAATCTTCCGATAGAACCTAAGCATTTTACTTACAAGTCCACATCGGTAAACTTGCAATTGAAGCCTTTGAGGCCATTACCAATATCGGTGAAGCGAGTAATCATGTCAACAATTAGTTCATCATGTTTTATGAAGAAGTTTACAAATTCTTTAACCGAGAGATTAACTTTGGTTTCTTTTACTTTACTAGTGCCAACATGAGTAACTTTTATTGCATACCAAATATCATATGCAGAATCACACGTGCTAATAAAATTATATTAGTTTCTATCTAAGGCACAATAAAGTAGATTTGTGCCTCTAACATTCAAGGATAATTTTCTTTTATCATCTTCGTCATACTCTTTTCTAGGTTTTGGAATTGTTTGATCTGGTTTGTCATCAACTTTAATAACATTGGTGGGCACAAAAGAACCATATTCAATAACTTTCCATATATTATAATCTATTGATTGAATGTAAATCATCATCCTAGCTTTCAAATAATCATAATACATGTCATCAAAGAAATGAGGACGATTAGTAGAATGCCTCTCAAAATTTTGAAGATTGTGATTAGTCATTACTCAAGATTGTGGAATTTTAATTTCAAAATGATTTTTGTGCAAGTGTTTTTATGAAATAATTTTTTCTCGTGCACAAAATTCATCTTTTGAGCTTTTAATGATTCATTGCTAAGGACTAAAATATTTTCCCTTCACATATGAAAGTCTAATATCTTTGATCGATTTGACATGAATACTCGATTTTTTCTTGTCTTTGATCGATTTGATGTGAATGTACGACTTCTATCTTTATTTTCGCTGATCGTCAATTGTGATTCTTTTGGTAGCGATCATTTTGTCTCTAATTGATCAACTTCATAACAATAGCTACGAAGATTTAAATTCAATTGTTGGAGATGAAAACAATTTGTTTGTTATAATAAGAACATGAAGTCAACCAAAGGTCAACAAATGTGTTCTCTATCTTCCAAAATTTTGTTACCTATGTGGAAACACAATTCTCTACAAGCATTAAGATCTTGTGCATTGATTCTAGTGGAGAATGTACGTCCCGTGATTTTCAATCTTTCCTATAACATAAAGTTATACTTTCACAGCATTGTTGTCTTTATACCCCACAACAAAACGGAGTCGCTGAACTTAAAAACTGGCATCTTTTGGATGTTGTTCCTACCATGCTTCTTGAATCTTATGTTCCTACTAGCTTTTGGGTGGAAGTATTATCTACAAAAATGTATTTGATTTGTCCTTTGCCATCCCTGACCTTGTATTTTAATTACCCTTATTTTCACTTATTTGGCATTCATTCTGATTATAATTCTTTACACCGTTGGATGTGTATGCTTTGTTCACTTACCTCCCACCGTACATTATAAACTTGCTGCTCAAGTGACTCGATGTGCTTTTCTTGGATGTAATAATATTCTTAAATGACTTGTGTGTTATGATGCAAATACTAATAAGTTCCGTATTTCTCGAAATGTTGTTTTCTTTCAAAATCAATATTTATATTCTTCTAGTACCAATTCAGTTTCTTCTTCTATTTCTCTCTTTCTTTTGATGATGTGTCTTGAATAGTTAACCATTTTAAACCAGGTATTGTGTACCAATGACGTCGCCCACTGCAATATGCTATCTCTAATCCAACACCTGATTTTGAAATACACGGACCTCGTCAATCTACATGAGTTTTCGAATATCAAATAGGTATAGATTTTCACATTCTGCTCTTTAGGCCACTCTTGATAATACATCTGTGCTTAAGTCTTACTCAAGGGCTTCTACTTAAGATTGTTGGCGACATGCTATTATAGACGAACTTAAGGCTCTTTTATAAGTGTGATGATGATTTGTACACTTATTTGGACTTAAAATTATAGACATTTAATAGTTCTTTTGAACAATTATAGCCTAATGTATTATATATTTCATTTAGTAGCTGAAACTTGATGAAAGAAAGTGGATTTGAAAGAAATAAGTGAAAATTGGCAACAAAAAAGAAGGGTAATATCCAAAGTTTGGGGTCTAAACTAAAAATACTCAAAAAAATTTCGACGCTCACGATGAAGAGTCAATAATGTTAGGAGTCAATTGGATGCCATTAGAAGTTTAAAAGGAGTGAAATAGGGATGCAAATCAATTTTTAACTGCACAAGTATGTTCCAAATTTTTAGCTCAAGATTGAAACCCGTTTTTATAAACGTTCGAATTGGAAACAAGGTATTTCAAGTAAAGTTATAGCCCTTTGAGTTATCTTTGCAACACACTTTGAATCATTTTAATCGGATATCGGAAGAGTAAATTACTTTAAAAATACTAAAGAAGGCGGAGAGTAGAAGCAGCAAGTGGCGCCTTGGGAAATACCAGATACTTGGAGTCGTGGTGCCACTACATGGTGCCTAGGCGCTACCCGCGGCATAAAATAGGGTTTTCAAGTGCAATTCCCCTTTTTAAAAGTCCAATTCAACTAAAACTGGTCCAAGACTTAAAGAAGACATAAATACAACTCTAGATCAAAGATCAAAATCTAGGGTTGAAGACTTTTGAGGTTGAAGAAGGTTTTTGGTGCAAGATCCATTTCTTTCCATGATCAAGATTTCAAAAACTAGTTATAAATTCTAGACTTTTTGTTTTTCTCTCATTATTATAAGTACCTAAACTCATATCTAGGGCAACCAATGTAATCTATGTGTGATCCTTTATTTCTTTTATTCAAAATTTTAGTTCTTTAAATAAATACGTGTTGATTTTATTCATGAATTTAATGATCTGAATTCTTTGACCAATTATTTAATAATTTTGTGAATCGATTACGAATCGAGAGGTGAGTTTTAGATTTAGACCACATAGTAAAATTCGATAATTTCGTATAACGTGTAGAGATACCTATACTAATTATTGCTCTCATTAGATGAATTCTTACAACAAATACTTCGTTTAATTAAGGTTGATTCACATAGAGATATGTAATTGAATGAATTAAATAGACTCAATGAGACCTCGAAAGTGGTAAATTGTATACTTTAGAAGAATTCGACCAAACACTACAGTAGTAATGAATATTGATTGGCGAATTAAAGGGGAACCACAGGTAAAATTGTACGTTTTATCATCCACCTTCATACCTTTAAAATCCAAATTCGATAAATTGCGTATGTTAGGTAATTTAGTTTATTTAGAATAATTAGATAGTAGTCACAAACATTATTATTTGATTTCGATCAAATTAAAAATGGAATAATTTAGCCAATTGTTACATATTAGTCCTCGTGGGAACGGTATCTCCGACTCATTGATCCACTATATTACTTGTTACGGTTCATATACTTGCGAGACATAAAAACCGACAACAACTTTTTGGCACAGTTTCCGATGACTATTTTTATTTAATATTGATTTTAATTATTTCTTGCTTTTGTTTGATTTTTTTTTTGCCAATTGATCGACTTATTTTTTGTTTACTCCATTGACAGGGAAATAAAATAAGCAAGATGACAAAATTCGACAATGATTGATCCTCACTTAAATGAAGGTGACATACACTTTGGAGAATTTCTCTTGAGACAAGAACTTAAAAAGTGGGGATGCGATCAACCTATTTTATGTGATAAGGATGGCTTCCCCAAGGGATTAAATATCAAGACCCTATTTGTTTCAAATTAAAAGTAGATTTTAATCAAAGTTAATGTCAAGCAGTTAATATTAACCATATCTTTCATGGGTCACACAGCTTTTCAACCACACATTTCAAAAAATTCTATCACAATCTACTAAAAATCTAATTTTAATCCCCACCAAACACCCATCAAATCTATTGTTTATGAGGAGATTAATCCAACTTGTGAATATTGTGGGGGCATTGCATCTTATAAAAAATTACTTGTTATTGACGACTCTAGAGGAAGTAAGGAAAGCTATATTTGATTATCCATATGATTAAGATGATGGCGGTGAAATAGTTAGGGAGACATCATCATGCGATAATATAAAATGATTGAAGATCAAGTAATATCAGATAAGTCAAATAACATGCCATTGGAGGATCTCTTCTTATTCAACCCGAGGAACCAACTGAAGAAGAAGAACATGTAGAAACGATCACAAAGGAGCCAAATGAATTAGTGGCATTCAAAGAAGATGGGATTAGCATGCAAGCCTCCAACTTCATTGATTTTGTGATTAAAGTCGATGAGGAAATTGAAGTCTTCTCGAATTGGGTAATTTAGGCAAGTTATACCATATTAAAATGGGCAAAGTACTATCATATACGCCACATTAATGCTTTTAAAATGTTTCTTAACTCTTATATTTGTCTTCTTTCATTTTCAAGAGCATCTCTATCAAGCAAGAGGTAACTTAGAAAAAAAATGAATGAACTGATCCAACAAGCCATCTCAAATATTAGATAAAAACTCTGGGAAGTACCTTCTTTCTTTCTTTCCCGTCCCTATATGTGCTATACTATACTTTAAGCCATTGAAAACAATGTCTATTTTAAGTTTGTCGGTAAAAAATATTGAGTTTTTAGTTTTATTATTCTTGTGTGATTGTATGTTTTTACTTCTTTATTATATATAAACAATATGAAAAAATGAAAATTTAATTTTTTTTTTTTAAAAAAGAAAAAAGATTTTCTTGTTTAGTATGTGTGTGCTTGTGTGACATAATTTTATTTAGTATGTTTTGTGCGTTAAAAAAATTATTTTTATGCATGCTTGTATGAGTTAGACAACCTTGCAGACAAATATATTTGGAATTATGTTTTAATTTATAAACTATGAATATGTTACACACTTAGATTAATTGATTCTTATCCATGTAAAACTTGATACTATTTGCGTACATGAATTAAGTTTAGCATTATAAAGTAATGGGTTTATTCATATGCTTAATAGGTTGAAATAGTAGAACGTAGATGTTAAACCCAAAAATTACTACAATATATATCATTCGATCAAATTTAGATTAGTTTGGGGGTGATTTTACTGTTGTATGGAGATATGGATATGAATGGGGATTCCATGTGTATAAATGTTTGTGTGAATTGTCTAATACCAATATGATGAAAATTGGGTGAAAATCTAAAGTTATGGGTCAATTTTTGAGAATGAATGTTTAATGATAGGCTTTGCACTAATCATGGCAAAAATAGAGAAAAAAAAAATCTCATTGTAAAGCGTCCCTTCGTTGCCTTTATGACTCGAGTGATTAAACCTGTAGGAGTATCTAAAAACCTGGTGCCCTATAACTTGGGAGTTGTCGGCATAAAAATCGCTACAATGGTCATTTAGAAAGCTTAATGGAGAGAAATCTACACATAAGATAAACAAAAATTATGTATTTACATACTACATGTCTTGATTAAGTCGCAAACACTTATTTGAAAAAGTTAGATCTTTGACAAGGGATTATTAGCCAAGTCGAGTCTTGGAGGTTGAAGTAATCAAATTTTGGAGAATCCTTATTTGTTGAAATATCGACTTGCAAATAGTGAGATCCATCTAAACTGAAAANCGAGTCTTGGAGGTTGAAGTAATCAAATTTTGGAGAATCCTTATTTGTTGAAATATCGACTTGCAAATAGTGAGATCCATCTAAACTGAAAAGGGTGAGGAGTTGGTATAAAGATTCAGTCTTAGATCATACACTGGAAAAGAGTAAAAAAAAAAAGAATATGTTTGTGGGTGTGTGAATCTTACGAGTGATGAAAGTAAAAACTTGACTATTGAGGGTCAGTAATTGAAACAATTCATGAATTTTATAGTGTTTTACTTAACTCTTCACACAAACACATCAGTTTTGCATTGGAAAAGTATAAATTGATTTTGGTAATGCGACCTTGAAGAGGTTTATACATTTAATACAATAATTTCAATCCTGAGAAAAAATGGCAGGTTATCTAACCAAAACCTTTTGCATGTTTGTATGTTTATCTAACCAAAACCTTTAGGTTATGGTTTTGTTTAAGGACAAACTAATATATAAATTTGAGGATGTTTGATAAGTGTTTTTTATACATTTATTCGGGCTCTAAATATTGACACTTCGTAATTTTTTTAATGGAATTATAGACTAATTTATTATATAATGTGTTATTAGGTGAAACTCGATGAATTGAATTGGAATTGAAAGAAATAAGTGAAAAATGGCAAGATCCAAGGTTTGGGGGCTAAAGTGCAAATACTCAAAAGTTGTGTCAGAGCTCACGATGAAGATTCGAGGATGCTAGGGGTCAACTAAATACAATTAAAAGTCAAAATGAGTGAAAATATGGCCAAAGTATCTTCATAAATCAATTTTCAATTGCACAAGAATGTCCAGATTTTTAGTTTAAAATTGAGACTCATTTTCGGCCCAGTAAACGTTCAAATTAAAAAAGAGCTAATTCTAGTAAAGTTATAGCCATTTGAGTTATCTTTTCAACACATTTTGAATTATCTTAACTAGATATTGGGTGAAAAAATTATGATAAATACTGAAGAAGACGCAGAGTTTGGAACAGGGAGTCAGCACCAAGGCGCTGTGTTTACCTGGAAAAAGCCAATTTTTACGGAGTTGCAGCACCAAGGAGCTTAGGCGTTGCCCGGATCTACATCGTGGCGCCTGGCGCTACCTCCTAGTGATTAGGTTCTGCGCTACAAATGTTAAGGTTATACTGTTTTGGGCCCCGAAAAGCTCAGAAAACTCCAAATTTAGGAAGAACGTGTAGGGGAGCATAAATAGAAGAAATGCGGCACTTTTATAGAGTTCGACACATTGAAAAAAAAAAACAAAGAGATGATACAACTAGAGATTGAAGAGCACAATGAAAAAGAGGAAAATATCAAGGAATTCACATTTTAAAATATTGATTAGAAGATGAAGTACATCTCGGTGCAAACTTTATTTCTTTTTCTACATCTATATTCAAAATTTGGTGATGTATTCAATAAAAACTTCTTGTTTTTTTCTTCATTTATTATGAGTAGCTAAACTTTATTTTAGGGCTAACAATGTAATCTACTTGAATACATTTATGTCTTTTATTCAACATTTTTGGTATTTTATTGTTCATGTGTTGATTTTACTATGAGTTTAATGCAATAAATTACTTGATCACTAATTTGATGACTTTTACGAATCGAGATGTAAATTTGAGATTTAGATCATATAGTAAAATTCGATAATTTAGTATAACGTGTAGATATACATATACTAAATATTGCGATCATACATGAATTCTTAGAACTAATATTTCGTTTAACTAATGTAGATTCCCATAGAGATATATGATTAAAATAGTTAAATAGGTTCAATGAGAACTCGAGAGGGGTAAATTGAATACCATAGAAGAATTCGATCAAACAATAAATTAAGCTCTTGCATCTTGAATTATGACTTAAATGTGATCAATAGGTGAAATTGTATGTCCCTAATTTCCATTCATTATTTGAGATTTCAACCAATATTTGTGTGCATTTTCATTAACTTAAACTGTTTAAATAAAAAATTCACATGAACGCATAACTCATTGTTTATTTTCATCAAATATGAGTTAAAAAAATCTAATTAAGTTATAAAGTATAGTACTCGTGGGAACGATAATTCGGGCTCAAATGTCCACCATATTACTTGTTACGATAGCGTACACTTGTGATAGAAAAGATGCAACACCTGTCTCATTTAAAATCCAAAATTTAATAAGGGCAATTACAGAAATACCCTATATTTTGGGGCAGTTTTCAAAAATCATGATAAACTTGGAGTAA